>JBAGKK010046154.1:0-52980 GCA_037177015.1 Euceroptres primus
ATTAAGAATTTTAATTAGAATTAATTCTAATTCTTTATTATTTTTTGAATAAGTGTAGAAATTAATACAATTTCTTTTATTCCATTAATTTTATTTTTAAGAGTTATTGTTGGATTCGATATAAAATACGACTTTCTTTTGGAGCCTCTCAGGATAGTTCCCTTTGATTTATATTTAGAAATTATTTATTTGCTTATATTTATATATATATATATATATATATATATATAGATAGATATATGTGTAATATAATACGCTTATAATAAAAAATAAAAATTAATAAACATAAAAAATACCCATGACACGTGTGATGTTACATAACAGTTATGAAACTATTATACTTGAATTTAACGAAACCAACTGTGGATTACATAACACTTTCGAATAATCTTGAGATTTAAAACTATTACACAACAATGATATCGGGTCTGGATCTATCTATCATCAAATTTCGAAAATTGAACAATGTTGAAGATTGATGATTGCTCACAGGAGTCACGTTTCGCGTGAAACGAGCGATATTGGTGGCGTAATAACCAACCAATTACCGCGATTCTGTCGAACGGAAATCGACTACGACAGACCTGGTCTCTGGTTGGAATCATGTCAATTGTACAGCCAGGTTATATAAAGCAAAGTTTAGAAACTCGTGCACGATTCTGATTGGCTAGTTTCGATAATACGACCATATAACTCCTGCACCATCTCTAATTTACAGTTTATACTTATCGCGAATTAACGTTCATAATTATTATGCTCGAGTGAATATTTCACGATCTAGGAAGGCTAGAAGTCTTTTTCTAATTGATGTGTATTATCTAGTTGTTATATAATTCTGAAATTCATAGAAGTTACTGAAATATTACATAAATCTTATACAAATGTTACATAATTGTTGCATAATTGTTACATAAATGTTATGCAAATGTTACATACATGTTACATAAATTTTATATAAAAGTTACATAACTGTTATATACCGGAAATAAAAGAGGTACATGAGATAGACCAAAATGTTACAATAATTTTATATAAATGTTACAAAAGTGTGACTGTTGCATAAGAATCGTCTGAGTTTACCTAAATACTTACAAAAGTTACAGAAATGTTTTCGGAAATGTTTCAGAAATGTTACAAAAATGTTACAAAAATATTAAGGAAATGTTACAAAAATGTTATACAAATTATACATAAATGTTACATAACTGATATATGCCGGTAATAAAAGTTGTATACGAAGTTTTCCAAAATGTGACATTAATGTTATATGAATGTTACAAAAGTGTAACGCATCTGTGAGGAAACTGTTACATAAGAATCGTCTCAGTTTATCTAGATATTGTATAAAAGTGACAAAATGTCACATAAATGTTACTTTTGTTACAAAAATATTATGTTTGTTACTTGAATATTACATTTTTTAATGTTAATGTTACGTAAATGATATATAAATGATACAAAATGTTGCATAAAAGTTATATAAATGTATAATATGTATAACTATTAAATAAAGGTTACATAACTATTACATAAATGTTACATATCTATTACAGAAATGTTACATAACTATTACAGAAATGTTACATAACTATTATATAAATGTTACATAACTATTATATAAATGTTACATAAATATTACATACATGTTACATAAACGTTACATAACTATTACATAAATGTTACATAACTATTACATAAATTTTCCATAACGGTTGCATAAATGTTACAGAAATGTTATACATAAAGTTTACCAAAATGTTACATTAATTTTATATAAATGTTGCAAAAGTGTGATTGTCGAATATGAATCGTCTCAGTTTACCTAAATATTGTATAAAAGTTGCACAAATGTTTTCGAAATTGTTTCATAAATGTTACAAAAATGTCACATAAATGTTACAGAAATGTTACAGAGATGTTACATACATGTTACATAAATGAAAAAGAAATGTTACATAAATAAATAAGAAATGTTATTTAAACGAAAAATAAATGTTAAATAAATGAAAGAGAAATGTTACTTAAATGAAAAATAAATGTTACATAAATGTACCTGTGAGGCAACTGTTGCATAAGAATGGTCTTAGTTTATCTAAACATTGTATAAAAGTTACAAAAATGTTAGATAAATTTTATGTAAATGTTATAAAAATGTTACATAAATATTATATAAATGGTACAAAACTGTTACATAACGACAATAAAAGAGGTACATAAAGTTTACCAAAATGCTACAATAATGTTATATAAATGTTACAAAAGTGTAACTCTTGCATGAGAATCGTCTCAGTTTATCTAAATATTGTATAAAAGAAACAGAAATGTTTTCAGAAATGTTTCATAAATTTTACAAAGATGTTACAGAAATGTTACATGAATGTTATACAAATTATAAATAAATGTTACATAACTGTTATATGCCGGTAATAAAAGTTGTATACGAAGTTTGCCTAAATATCACATTAATGTTATATAAATGTTACAAAAGTGTAAAGTACCTGTAAGGAAACTGTTGCAAAGAAATGTCTCAGTTTATCTAAATATTGTATAAAAGTTACCAAAATGTTACGTTAATGTTACATTTGTTACGTAACTCTTACTTTATGATTACATTTGTTACGTTAATGTTAATTTGTTACATAAATGTTACGTTAATGTTACATTTGTTACATAAATGTTACGTTAATGTTACATTTGTTACATAAATGTTACGTTAATGTTACATTGTTACATAAATGTTACGTTAATGTTACATTTGTCACATAAATGTTACGTTAATGTTACATTTGTTACATAAATATTACGTTAATATTCCATTTGTTCATAAATGTTACGTTTGTTTTACATTTGTTACATAAATGTAACGTAAATGATGTACGAATGATACATAAATGTTATACAAATTTTACATAAATGTTATACAAATGTTACATAAATGTTAGATAACTGTTATATATAGTTACTAAGAGAGGTATTTAAAATTTACTAAAATGTTGCATTAATTTTATAGAAATGTTACAAAAGTGTGACTTGCACAAGAATCGTCTCGGTTTATCTAAATATTGTATAAAAGATTCAGAAATGTTTTCGGAAATGTTTCATAAATGTTACAAAAATGTTATAGAAATGTTAAATGAATGTTATACAAATTATACATAAATGTTGCGTAACTGTTATATGCCGGTTATTAAAGTTGTATACGAAGTTCGTTATAATGTTACATTAATGTTATATAAATGTTAAAAAAGTGTAACGTATCTGTGAGGAAACTGTTGCATATGAATCGTCTTAGTTTATCTAAATATTGTGTAAAAGTTACAAAAATTTTACATAAATGTTACGTACATGTTATACAAATGTTACATAAATGGTATATAAATGGTACAAAGTTGTTATATGCCGGAAAAGCAAGACGTACATAAAGTTTACTAAAATGCTACAATAATGTTATATAAAGGTTACAAAAGTGTGACTGTTGCATAAGAATCGTTTCAGTTTACGTAAATGTTGCATAAAAGTTACAGAAATATTTTTGGAAATGTTTTGTAAATGTTACAAAATATGACAAAATGTTACAGAAATGTTACATGAATGTTATTCAAATTATAAATAAATGTTACATTACTGTTATATGCCGGTAATAAAAGTTTTTTACGAAGTTTTCCAAAATGTTACATTAGTGTTATATAAATGTTACAAAAGTGTAAAGTACCTGTAAGGAAACTGTTGCATAATAACTGTCTCAATTTATCTAAACATTGTATAAAAGTTACCAAGATGTTGCGATAATGTTACACTTGTTACCTAAATGTTACGTTAATGTTACATTCGTTACATAAATGTTATGTTAATGCTACACTTGTTACATAAATATTACGTTAATGTTACATTTGTTACATAAATGTTACGTTAGTATTACATTTGTTACATAAATGGTACGTTGATTTTACATTTGTTACATAAATGTCACGTTAATTTTACATTTGTCACATAAATGTTACGTTAATTTTGCAATTGTTACAAAAATGTCACGTTAATTTTATACTTGTTACATAAATGTTACAATAAATGTTACATAAATGTTACAATAAATGTTACATAAATGTTACATTTGTTACATAAATGTTACATTTGTTACATAAATTTTACGTTCATATCACAGAAATGTTACGTAAATGATATTTAAATGTTACATAAATTTTATATAAATCTTACATAAATGTTGTATGAATGTTACATAAATGTTACATAACTGTTATATACAGTTACTAAAAGAGGTATATAAAATTTACTAAAATGTTGCATTAATTTTATAGAAATGTTACAAAAGTGTGACTTGCATAAGAATCGTCTCAGTTTACCTAAATATTGTATAAAAGGTACAGAAATGTTTTCGGAAATGTTACATAAATGTTACAAAAATGTTACAGAAGTGTTACATGAATTTTATACAAATTATACATAAATGTAACATAACTGTTATATGCCGGTAATAAAAGTTGTATACGAAGTTCGTTATAATGTTACAATAATGTTATATAAATGTTACAAAACTGTAAAGTACCTGTAAGGAAACTGTTGCATAAGAACTGTCTCAATTTATCTAAATATTGTATAAAAGTTACATAAATGTTACGTTAATGTTATATTTGTTACATAAATGTTACGTTATTGTTACATTTGTTACATAAATGTTACGTTAATGTTACATTTATTACATACATGTTGCGTTAATGCTACATAAATGTTACGTTAAATTTACATTTGTTACATAAGAGTTACTTTAATGTTACATTTGTTACATAAATATTACGTTAATGTTACATAAATGATATATAAATGTTACGTTAATGTTACATAAATGATATATAAATGTATACAAATGTTACATAACCGTTATATACAGTTACTAAAACAGGTATATAAAGTTTACTAAAATGTTGCATTAATTTTATAGAAATGTTACAAAAGTGTGACTTGCATAATAATCGTCTCAGTTTACCTAAATATTGCATAAAAGTTGCAGAAATGTTTTTGGAAAGGTTTTATAAATGTTACAAAAATGTTAAATATATGTGACAATAATGTTACATAAATGTTACATAAATATTAAATAACTTTTATATGTCTGTACATTAAATTCACCAAAATGTTACAAAGTTATTTAAATGTTACAAAATTGTGTCATAAATGTTACATAATATATATTTAACTATTAGATAGTCTATATGATAAGCTCCATTAAAAAACATTGTAAATATAAAATGTTACCTTTTTGTTACATAACAGTTATATAACTATTTTTTTCCAATATTTTTTGCAATTTTTACGAAAATTTATCACCAAAACCAGGTCATTTTTGGAGAAATATGGTCTGAATAACTCTTGCTCGCATGAAAGTCTTTATTCAAAAGAACTTCGTCTTCTGTTAAATAATGGGGGAAACTTCTGCGGTGTATGAAAGACAAACCATGAAACTATTCTAACTGGCGCTTTATCCGGAACACAACCGGCTCATCTGCATAAGCACACTGTACGAACATAAGCGTCTGGCTGTAAACAATCGTTGGGTTACTAACTTGGAGTACACACTGTGGTTATCCCAGCTGCTTTACTCAAGAGTTCGGTAACGAACAAAAGGCGACGAACTCGCGACTCGCCACTTGATTTTATCACATATAATTTACTTTTAAATTGCAAATCATGAAATTTAAAAGTTACTTAAATTTAACATAACTGTAACGTAACATCAGGTGATGTAATAGTTATTTAACTGTGACTTTACAATATTAATCGAGTTTAAAAAATGCGAATTAAAAAATATAAAAGTTACTTAAATGTTACTTAACTGTAACTTAACATCAGGTAATGTAATAGTTGTATAACAGTTACGTTACAATATTATTCAAGTTTTTAACTTTAATGTTAATTTTTAATACAACGCGCATGTAACTCAAGTGTAATGTAACTTTGTAATGTAACTCAGGTAATGTAATAGTTATATAACAATTACCTTAAAATAATAATCAAGTTCTATAACATTAAAATCATAAAATATACTTTAGCGTAAGTGCAATGTAACATTAGGTAATTTAATAATTATATAACAGTTTTGTTACAATATAAATAAATCGGAATTTCTGGGGAATTTCCTTGGAAATTCAAACTAACATAAAAAAACTGACATTAAAGCTACTTTAGCGTAAGTGTAATGTAACATCAGGTAATTTAATAGTTATATAACAGTTTCGTTACAATATAAATAAAGTTGTTAGCTTTGATAATAATCTTAAACACAACCTGCGTTTTTACCAGAAAATTCCCAGGATCCTTCTCGGAATTTCTGGGGAATTTCTCTGGAAATTTCATATCCGAGAACTTCCAATAATCTTCGGGTAATTTTCGAGATAAAAACTATCCATAAATTCAAATTCAAATTCAAATACCCATTATATCAAATTTAACATTTTTTAAAATTTGACTTGGATTTTCGTGGAAATTTTCCGGATATTCCTCAGGAGTAAAATTCCTATAGAAACTCCCAGGATTTCTCTAGAAATTTTATTGCCTACAATTTCCACGAAAAGTTACTGAGAATTTCTTGGGAATATAATTACCAGGAAAATTCTCAGGAATTTCTCTGGAGATTCTCAGGAAATTTCTCTGGAGATTCTCAGGAAATTTCTCTGGAGATTCTCAGGAAATTTCTCTGGAGATTACCAGGAAATTTCTCCGGAGATTCCCAGGAAATTTCTCTGGAGATTCTCAGGAAATTTCTCTGGAGATTCTCAGGAAATTTCTCTGGAGATTCCCAGGAAATTTCTCTGGAGATTCTCAGGAAATTTTTTTGGAGATTCTCAGGAAATTTCCAACAAAATTCCTAGAATTTTATTTTCTACAAATTCCCAGAAAATTTCTCTGGAAATTTCCGAGAATGAAACATCCTGGAAAACTCTCGGACAATTCCGAAATTCGTTTTACGTAGGATAGGTAAATCTGTTTTTATTTTAAAGGTTTAACTCTGAAATCCGAAATGGAAAAAAGCTTTTAGCCATTTTTTAATACTTGCGTGTGTCAAACTGGTTGCAGTTGGCTTGTATGCAAAGTAATTACATAAGAGTAGCTTTTTCTGTCCAATTTTTTAATGTCCAATAAACTTTTTCGACCCTCTGTAAAAAGAGCTTTGAAGCGAGTTAAAGATACGTTTCAGTTTTTAAATATTGTCAGTGAAAAAATTTTTTTCTTTTTGTGTTTTTTAAATGAATTTTTATTGTATAATAAATCGTAATGATTGTTTTTATGTGAAAGGTTAGATTTCGTGTTTCGAGGGTATAATAATATCTCTGTGAGATATTTCGTCAAGAAATGTCTTGCGTTCCTTGGGGACGACAGATAGTGAAAATAAAGGTCTCTCTCACCTTCTAAGTCCATTGTATCAAATATCTCGAATATAAATTCAAATAGTAAACCTTTGCCATTCGTGGAAATGTTATGAGAACATGGAGAAAATTTTCATGTTTCACGACACTGTTTCTAATCACGAGTGGGATTAGGAACTCAAAAACGTCGGAGTTTAAATTTAATTTTCTAATTACTTCTGCTCCAATCAGAAAATACAATAAATAAATTTTCTTGGAAGATGTGAGAATAACGGAGTTCAATCCTGAGTCACAAGCAAACTTGCAACCAATGCAATATTTTTAATTTCCATTATACGAAAAGCAAAAGATATTGTGGCCTGATTTTTCGTTTTAATTTTCAATTGATTTTTTAATTTTCATTTTGCAAAATAAAAGAAAATAAAAATTGCAGGAATTCCTTGGGAAATTCGTGGAAATCTCCCTGAAAATTTTATTCCAGTGAAATTACAAGTTTTTCCGAGAACAAAATTTCTAGGGAAAGTCCTAGGAATTTTCCAGACGATTTTCGGAAAATTTCCAGGAAATTTAGAAGAAACTACTGGGAAAATTTTAGGAATGGATTAGCGGAAAATTCTGAGCAAATCCTAATGTCATTCCCAAGAAATCACAGGAAAATTTCCGGAAATGGATTGTCGGAAAAGACCAGAAATATTCGTGGAAATTTCTAGTGAAATTCCTTGGGAGTTTCCCGGAAAATTAACATCTCTTGGAATTCCGAGGAATTTTCCTAAGAAATATCCGAGAAAAAAATCCCTAGAAATTTTCTGGAATGAATTCACAGAAATTTCCCAGTAAACATTTGGAATGAATTCCCTGAAGATTTCCAGGGAAACTTTCTGGAATCGATCCTCAGAAAATTTGTGAAACGGAATCTAGGGGAATTTTCTTAACGGATTCCAGGAAATTTCAAAAAAAACTTTTTGGAATGGATTGCCAGAAAAATGGAATGGATTCCTGGTAATTTTCTGGAGTAGATTCTCGGAAAAATTACTAAAATGGATTGCTTGAAATTTCCAGCATAAATTTCTGGAAATGAATCCCTGGTAATTTCTGGAATGGAATCCTGGAGAATTATTGGGACGGATTCCTGGAAATTTAAAGAAAAACTTTCTGGAATGGATTGCCAGAAAATTTATGGAATGGATTCCTGGTAATTTTCTGGAGTAGATTCTCGGAAAAATTTCTGAGATGGATTGATTGAAATTTCCAGGAAAAGTTTCTGAAAATGATTCCCCGGTAATTTCTGGAACGGATTCACGGAAATTTCCCAACAAAATTTCTGAAATGAATTTCTTGAAATTTCCAGTAAAACGTTCTGGAATTGATTCTCAGAAAATTTCTGGAATGAAATCCTCAAAAGTTTTTGGAATGGATTCCTGAAAATTTCAAGAAAAAACTTTCTGGAATTAATTGACAGAAAATTTCTGGAATGGATTCCTGGTAATTTTCTCGAACAGATGCTCGGAAAAATTTCTAAAATGCATTGCTTGAAATTTCCAGGAAAAATTTCTGGAAATGATTCCCTGGTAATATCTGGAATGGAATCCCTGAAAATGTCTCGAATGGAATCCCGGAAAATTTCTGTCATGGAATCCGAGAAAATTTCTGGAATAGATGCCTGGCAAATTTCTTGAATGGATTCCAAGAAAATTTTTGGAATGGATCCCTGGTAAATTTCTGGAATGGATTGCTTAAAATTTCCAGGAAAACTTTCTGGAATAGAATCCCGAAAAATTTCCGGAATGGATTGCTGAAAATTTTCTGGAATAGATTCTCTCAAAAATTTCTGGAATAGATTCTTGGAAAATATTTGAAATGGATTTCTGGAAATTTCCAGGAAAACTTTCTGGACTAGATTCTTGTAAAATTTCTAAAATGGATTCCTTGAAATTTGCAGGAAAACTTTCTGGAATGGAATCTCAGAAAAGTTCTGGAATGTATTCTCGGATACTTTCTATAGTGCATTGCTTGAAATTTCCAGGAAAACTTTCTGAAATGGATTCCTGTAAATATTCTGAAATGGATTCTCTGGAGTTTTCAAGGAATCTTTCTGGAATGGAATCCCTGAAAACTTCTGAATTGTATTCCCGGATAATTTCTGGAATGAATTCCTGGAAAATTTATGTAATGGATACCTTGAATTTTTCAGGAAAACTTTCTGGAATTGAAAACTTTAAACTTTCTGAAATGGTTTTCTGATATATTTCTGGAATAGATTCCAGAAAAATTTCTGAAATGGATTTCCGCTAAATTTCTGGAATGGATTCCTGGAAATTTCCAGGAAAACATTCTGGAATGGATTACCGGAAAATTTCTGGGATGGATTCCTGGAAATTTTCTGAAATCAGTTCTCGGAAAAGTTTCTGCACTGAATGCTTGAAATTTCCAGGAAAACTTTCTGGAATGGATTCCTGTAAAATTTCCTAAAATAGATTCTTTAAAATTTCCAGGAAAACTTTCTGGAATTGAATCCTGGAAAACTTCTGGAATGTATTCCCGGCTGATTTCTGGAATGGATTCCTGGAAAATTTATGTAATTTATTCCTTGAATGTTTCAGGAAAACTTTCTGGAATTGATTTCCGCAACATTTCTGAAATGGGTTCTCGGAAAATATCTGAAATGGAATCCATGAAGTTTTCTGGAATGTATTCCTGAAAAACTTCTGTAATGGACTCCTTGAAATTTTTAGGAAAACTTTCTGGAATTGATTCCCGCAACGTTTCTGAAATGGTTTCCCGGAAAATTTTTGAAATGGATTCCAGGAAATTTTCTGGAATAAAATTCCCGAAAAATTTCGGAAATGGATTTCCGCTAAATTTCTGGTAAGGATTCCTGAAAATTTGCAGGAAAACATTCTGGAATGGACTCCTGGAAAATTTTTGGAATGGATTCCTGGAAATTTTCAGAAATGGGTTTTTGAAAAAGTTTCTGGAATTGGTTGCTTGAAATTTCCAGGAGAACTTTCTGGAATGGATTCCTGCAAAATTTCCTGAAAAACTTTCTGAAATCGATTCCTGCAGAATTTCCGAAATGAATTCCTTAAAATTTCCAGGAAAAATTTCTGGACTGGAATCCTGGAAAACTTCTGGAATGTATTCCCGAATAATTTCTGGAAAATTTATGTAATGGATTCCTTGCATGTTTCAGGAAAACTTTATAGAATTGATTCCCGCAACATTTCTGAAATGGGTTCCCGGAAAATATCTGAAATGTAATCCTGGAAAATTTTTGGAATGTTTTCTTAGAAAATTTCTGTAATGGGTTCCTTGAAATTTTTAAGAAAACTTTCTGAAATTGGTTCCCGCAACATTTCTGAAATGGATTCCCGGAAAATTCTTGAGATGGATTTTAGGAAATTTTCTGGCATAGATTCCCAAAAAATTCTGAAATGGATTCTCGGTAAATTTCTGGTATGGATTCTTGTAAGTTTCCAGGAAAACTTTCTGGAATGGGTTCCCGGAAAATTCCTGTAATAAATTACCGGGAATTTTCTTGAATGAATTTTTGAAAAATGTCTGGAAGTGCTGCCCAGAAAATTTCGGAAATGGACTGAAAATTTCTTTAATGAATTACCGGGAATTTTCTTAAATGAATTTTTGAAAAATGTCTGGAAATGCTGCCCAGAAAATTTCGGAAATGTATTCCTGGAAATTTCCAGAAAAACTTTCTGGAATAAATTCTCCGAAAATTTCTTAAATGGAGTCCCGGATATTTTCTCGAACGGATTCCCGGATAATTTCTCAAATGGATTCCCGGAAAATTTCTGAATTTGATTCCCGGAAAATTTCCACAATTCCGTAAATACCAAAATCCAATATCTGCATACAGTGAAATATTGTAATAGTTATGTGACTATTTAATTCCTAACCGAATTAATTAGCAGTCTAGCTGTTCTGTTTATTTTAAGCAATAGGGAAAATCGCATCTCTAACTCGCTTGTTGGTCAGTGGTGAATCCAGTTTTCAGTCAGCCGGGTAATTTGTGTTGGTGGCATAGTTGGGTCTTGGAGTTTAATCGAATAATATCAGGAAGCTTCGGCTTTCGTGGGTTAGGTAGAGAAACTAGAGACATGTGTTGGTGGGTGTGTTCTATGCAGTAGGCTATCTCCTGGAGGACGATTCTAGAATTTCTGTGGAACGTGTTTCGCGAGACAGGTAATCCGGTAGGTGGTCCAAAACTGGGTTGTGAGATAAGGCTCGTCTCAGCATCCATGAAACAGCACCACAATGTCCCCAAACTTCTATCATTTCCTGTTCATTGACACATCACAATCTAATAACCAACATTTTTTATTCATTGAATTAAATTTCATTAAATTTCATTTCGTTTCATTAGCTTTTATTGAAATTAATTTCATTTTATTAGATATCGTTTAACTTCATTACATTCTATTATATTTCATTTGATTTGTAATAAAAATCAGCTCAAGAAGAGGATAGAAAACGCCCACAAGGATGGGTTTAGTGGACATAAAATAATAGTATTAGATCATCCCGTTTATTTAAATTTATCCCGCATAACCCGGTTTATTCCTATTTATCCCGGTTATCATATTTTTTTCCAGACACTTCACTTTATCTTAGATTATCTCGATTAGTTCCAGCTATCCCGATTCACTCCAATTTATTCTTATATACCAGATATCCAGATTTATCCAGGTTAATCCCAGATTATCCCCGATATCCCGATTTTTTCTTATTATTCCAGATATCGCGATTTATCCCGGTCTATCCCAATGTATCCAAAATTATCCTGATGTATTCCGAATTACTCTGATTTATATAAAATGACTCCGATTTATACCAAATTATCCCTATTTATCACGATATATCTTATGTTATCTCGATTTATCCCAGTGTATCCAGATTTCTCTTACATTATCTTGATTTTTTCCATATTATCCAGCTTTGCCCTAATTTATCCAAAATTATCCAGATTTTACCCAAATTATCTCGATTTATACCAGATTATTTCTATTTTTTGTAGTTAGCCTAATTTATCACGATTTATCCCAATTTATCCCGATTTTTATTTTTCTTGGATATCCCAATTTATCCCAGAGTAACCCGCATTACACCAAAGTATCCTAATTTATCCCGGTATTTCACAATTTATCCAATATTATCCCGAATACGCCGATTTGTATTATCCCGATTTATCCCATTCTTCTCCAATTTATCTGATTATCCATATTTTCTATGGTGACCCTGATTTATCCCGATCCATTACATATATTCCCAATTTATCACGTTCTATTACAGATTATCTCAGACTATCCCTATTTATCTTAATTTTTACCTGGATATCCTGATTTAAATTATCCTTATTTGTCGTAGAATATCCCGATATTCTATAGAATATCCCGTTGTATCCCAACGATATATTCCGATATACTCCATTTATCTTAAATTATCCCTACTTATCAGTATTTATCACTATTTATCTCTTTTTATCCATAATAATCCCTATTTATCCCTATTTTATTTATTCTCATTCATCCAAAATTATCTCTATTTATCAACCTCCCTATTTATCCCTATTTATCCCAATTTATCCCTAATTACCCCTATATTGACCTGTTGTTCCTAAATATCCCAATTTATCTTATATTATCTCGATTTATCCCAGATTATTCTGACTAATCAGATTTAGCCCGTTCTCTACTAATTTATCCCAGGATTATCCCGAATTATCTGCATCTATCCCACCTTAACCTAGCTTATCCCTATTTGTCACAGATTATTCTAATGTATTCCGTTTTACCCCGATTTATCCCAGATCATCCTTAAGTTTCCCGGATATCCAGATTTATCTCATATTATTCCGATTTAAACCGTTTTATCCAAATTATCCTAATTTATCACATGTTATCCCGGATATCTTAATTTATTTCATAATATCCTGATTTATGCCGTTATATTCCAAATTATCCTGATTCATCCTAAATTATCCCGATTTAACCCAGATTATCCCTAGATATTTATACTTTTCAAGGATATCCCGTTTTTCCTCAAATTATTTCGAGTTATCTCATCTTATCCCGATTAATCCCGTTCTATCCTGAATTATAATAATTTATCCCAATTCGTCCCAAATTATCCAAATTTATCTCCATTTTTCCTGGATATCCCGATTTATCTCATATTATCTCGTTTTTCCCACATTATCGTGATTTATCCCATTCTATCCTAACTTATCCCAGATTATTCTGATTTATCTCGTTCTATGCCAATTTATTCCAGGTTAACACTAATTATCTCTATTTTTCCTGGATATCCCGATTTATCTTATATTTTCGCAATTTATTAGAGATCGCTCTAATTTATTCCGATGTATACCATATTATCCCGCTTTATCCCGTTTTACCGTAATTCAACACAAATTATCCTGATTAATCCTACATTATTCGTATTCATCCCGTTCTTTCAAATTTATCCCAAATTATCATGATTTATCCCATATTATCCTGGATATCCCGATTCATGTCATATTATCCCGATTTATTCTGTTCTAAATTACCTTGATTTATTCTAAATTACCCCCTTTTATCCAAAATTATTCTGAATGCTTTCGATTTATCTCATTTTTCCCGATTTATTCCTTTCTATCCTAAATTATCTTGATTTATCCCTAATTACTTCTGTCTAATCTAAAGTATCCTGATTTATCATAAATTATCCCGATGTATCCCAGATTTATATTATCCCGATTTATTCCGTTCTGCCCTAAAGTATCCTGATTTATTAAGTATCCCCATTTATCTTGATTTATCCTAAATTACCCTTATTCATCCGAAATTATCCCGATTTATTCCAGACTATCCCTATTTATCTCTTTTTATGCTGGGTATCATATATGGAAATCCTTATTTTATTTCGACTTATCCCAGATTAACCTGATTTTTCCCGATGTATCTCATGTTATCCCCATTTAACCCAATTTATCCCATATTATCCAAAATGTTTTGTAGAATTGTACTCCCATGTATTTTTCTGTAAATAATATGCCTATGAGTTTCCTTTGAAATTAGATTTCCAACACTTTCTATAGAAATAGTACTATAACAACTTTTTCAAGAAATACTAATAGAAAATTGTATCTCTATAATTTTCCCTTAAACAGTATTCGCAACCTATTCCAGAAAATCATTTACTCATGAATTTACCAGAATTTCCACGACATTCCTGAAAATTTGTAATCTAGGGATATTCCCTCAGTATAGTATTCCCGAATTTTCTGAAAAATTGCACTCCATTGCTTTGCCGCAAAATAATATTCGGATTTTCGGATTCCATCCACGAAAAACTTGAATGTAATTTAAAGTTCCAAGACTGATTAAGTGTACGATCTGAGAAGCCGCCGGGGATGAAATAATATTTCCCAGTTCATCTGAAATTCTTTCCTATCGTCCTTACTCTTTCTCACCGGGGTTAGAGGAATCCCAGCTAGAAATAACTCCGTCATTTTGGTAACTTTTAGACATCTCCCTCTCCCATCTCTCTCTCACTTTATCTACCAAGCACCCAGCTATCTACCTCCATTATTATTATTATCCTTACGGGGTTACCCTGTGAACTCCACGGCTGCTCGAGAATCCGCGAAGAATTTATCTACGAGATACCATCACTGGAGGAGGGGGGGGGGGGGTAAAAAATTCGACGCAATGCCTTGCCTTATTTTGTGAGGCGAATATTTGCATAGCTTTATGTGGAAGGAATTTTCGATCTGATATTTACGATTTGCCTGAAAGAAAGTACAGTCTTTGTTCTTTCACGTGACATCTCCCTCTCTTTATGTATGTTCCTGTCTTTGTGTCTACCTATCTCTCTTTCTTTGTCCGTCTATCTATCGGTCTCTGTCTATCTCTGTCTATCTCTATCTGTCTCTGCCTCTACCGCTGTTTGTCTCTGACTCTCTCTCTCTCTGCTCTTGTATTTGTGCCTATCTATCTCTTTTTTTCTCTGATTATCTATCTCTCTCTCTCTCTCTGTCTATCTCTCTCTGTCTCTTCCTCTACCGATGTTTGTCTCTGTCTTTCTATGCCGCCATGTCTATCTGTCCATGTCTACCTGTCTATCTCTCTCTCTCTCTCTCTCTCTCTCTCTCTCTCTCTCTCTACCTATCTCTATCCATTTATCACTCTATGCCTCTGTATCTGTCTTTGTGTCACTCTCTGTCTTTATTTCTCTTCCTATGTCTGTGTCTACCATTTTTTGTGTGCCTATCTCTGTCTATTTCTTTTTGCCTCTGCCTCTGTCCCTGCATCTATCTATCACTCTCTGTATCTATAGCTGTCTATGTATCACGTTTTGTCTCTGCCTTTATTTATCTACCTATCTGTCTCCATCTCTCTGTTCCTGTCTATCACTATGTCTCTGCCTCTCTCTGTCAGTCTCTGTCTTTGTCTATGTCTATATGTCCATCTACCTGACTATCACTCTGTGTTTAAAACTCTGTCTATCAAAGTCTGTATATCAAACTCTGTCTATCACTCTCGGACTACCAAACTCTGCCTATCAAACTCTGTCTATTACTTTATGTCTATCACTCTTTCTCTCTGTTTCTCTCTGTCTCTATCTACATTTTTCTGTCTCTCTCTGCCTCTGTTTCTGTCTATCACTGCCTGCCTGTGCCTGTGTTTACCTGTCTATCTCTCTATGTATCTGCCTGTCTAGCATTCTCAGTGTATCACTCTTCGTCTATCACTCTCTGTCCACCACTCTCTGCCTATCACTTTGTATATTATTCATCACTCTCTGTCTCTGCCTGTCTACATCTCTCTGTCTCTGTCTATCGCTTTCTGTGTCTGCCTCTATCTATCTACCTATCTGGATATATCTCTCTGTGCCTGTCTATCTCTCTGCCTCTGCCTATCAATCTCTGTCTCTGTCTGTCACTCTCTGTCTCTGTACATTCACCTCCCTCCTCTCACTCTGTATATACCTTTCTGCATGTGTTTCTGCCCATCACTCTCTGTCTCTGCTCTTGTCTACCTCTCTCTGTCTATGTTTCTGTCTATAATTCTATGTCTTTATATATATATATATCTTTTTATCTATCACTCTCTGTATTTCAAACTCTGTCTATCACTCTCTGTCCCTCTTTATCTCTGCCTCTGTCTCTGTCTACCTCTCTCTATCTCTCTCTGCCTCTGTTTCTGTCTATCATTTTCTGCTCCTGCCTCTGTTTATCTGTCTATCTCTCTATGCATCTGCTTCTGTCCGGCACTCTCTATTTGTCACTCTCCGCCTATCATTTTATATCTATGACTCTTTATCTATCACTCTGTATATTATTCCCTGTCTATCACTCTCTATTATTCTCTGTCTATCACTCTGTGTATGTCACTCTTTGTCTATCAATCTCTGTCTATAACTATCTGTCTATAATCTTCTATCTATGACTCTTTGCCTATGCCCTTTGTCTATCACTCTCTGCCTATGGCCGTTTATCACTCTCTGCCTCTGTCTATTTCTTACTGTCTCTTCCCCCCCTTCTCCCTCTCTCTCTTTGCCTCTTTCCATCTCTCTCTAAACTATTCATGCTAATAAGATCCAAGCACGTGAGACGGACGCAAAATAATTACATTATAATAATAACTTCTAGAAAAGTTTTCTTGATCCTCTGATTACCAACTCTCTTGTAGATTACAAACTATAATTTTGCTTTGACACATTCAAAGTCTTGGATCTTTATTACTGCATGGAGTCTCAGCACTCGAGCTCTCATAATAAAGAGAATCTCCAGCGTGACTGGAATACATATTATCTTTGTCTTTATAGTTACATAAATTCGGAAAGGAGCTCATGCCAACGTTGTTAACAAGAGCTAAAACCTACTACTCATCTAGTTAGTATGAAACACATGAAGGTCCGGGACACCCAGTCGCATAGTTTGCAAAATAGCTTTGAATAGTTTCAGCAACAATGTCGCTGGAAGTATTTTCTGGCTGACTCGAGCCAGCACATAAACAGGAGACTAGACACATTTAAAGGGTTTAATGGTCTTTTCCTTCGTACTGATATTTCTCTGAAGATCGTTTTGTTTAAGCATTCCTTCTTTAATGAAACGATAAAGAAATAATTAGTGAATGTTATCCAAGAGGTCGGAGGTGTTCTTTGTGCTGCTGGATCCTCTAATATAAGGACAAAGTGCTGATAATAATTTATGGCAAAGTATTAAAGATGCTTTATTCCGTCCAATTTATCCCAGCCCTCTGTGAAAAATATTGATCCTGACCTAGTGTGCCCACCAATGACAATACTCCGCTTAGTTTGTCCTTATAACTTTTGGAATATCGCCCACTGTGAAAAAAATTGACCCTGACCCACTATGTCCACTACTCCGCACAGTTTGTCCTTATAAGTCTTGGAGTATCGCCCACTATGCATCTAACACTGTGCACCACTCACTTCGCTCATACCACTGACACAGAACCTCCCTTTTTATCCCACCACTTTAGACTCCTATTCATCTGCTAATTTCTTTTACATAACTCAATTCTCAGATCATATTTTACCCACTAACTCCGAATAGAGTTAAATTTAAAACTCAAACTCCGTAGGATTCTTAAAAATTTAATTATCTTCAATTTAAAAAAAGAAATTTCTAAATCTGAAAACTGAAGACTATAGACCTTTTTGAACATTAATTCCCGATTTGCATCACTGTGCACTCGGTTTGCCAGTTCAGACGATTTAAAAAATAAGACCCAACAGAAAATTGAATTTTTCAGAGTATTTTTTTATTGATTTCACAAACTGAATAGACATAATTTGCGGAAGGATAATCTTGATTTGAAAATAAGCGGTTGCTCTCAACATGGGCTAATTGATCACACACTAAACCGTATCGGCAAACTTGTGGAATTACTGAATTCGTCGCAATTCAAACGGAATCTGAGTTGCAACCAGAGTTGTAACAATTTGAAGCGGTCAGCGTGTCTGACGTTCCATTTAAGATGTTTGGCCGCGGTCGTGTACAGGTGCTGTGAAATTCTACCAATCCCGAACTACAATTCCTGTGTTTGGCACAACCTATACTCAATTATTCTGTCCCGATAATACCACAAAAGTTTCCTACCGACTAATTCATCCAGGTTATTAAAATATATTTTTAAAATGTTGTTTCTTCACTTCATATCAGTCAATTATTGATCTAAGTCCAGCGTTCCTAATTCTGGTCATTTGAAGATTTTCTTCCAACAGCGATATCGCCTTTGAAATATTTTTTGAATTTTCTAAGGCAAATAATAACAAACCATGATGGTAGAAGATTTTGGCTTTTAAAATTAAAATTTTCTACAAATACCAAAGGGGGCCCAGTTTAGGATTTTTTCCTTAAATCCTTTATTCAGTATAGAGAGGATTAACTCACCAGGTTCAAAACTACAAAACTTATCAGTTTATCTTCTTATGAAATCTGGCTATCGTGTTCCTAATTTAATTCAGAATTACCCGTTTGGTCTGGTACATCTGAGCAATTGGGACAATCTTATCGAGGTCTCGCTAGGAGTATAATGAACGGTTCGCCGAGTAGAAATGAAAAGGCTCTAAAATTGTAACACTGCTTAGAATGCACCCACCGCGTTCCCATGATTCAAGGATCTGCTCGAGTGCACGCAGGGACTTCTGGGAATCGCGTTGCAAACTCGCGTACTCAAACACGTCAAGGCTAGAATTCGTCTTCCAAGTATACTAGGCAACCTCATAGCTGACCTGTTTTTCATGAAGCGCCTATGTGCGTTAAATACGCTGCACCGAGGAGCAAGAAGTACCTTCACTGTAAATTCCGTCTGCTTCCCTCCTATGGTTAGCCAAGGGGAGTGGAACACTCACAAGCAGACTAATTCTGAGCTCTAATTAGTCAGATGCGTTCTGCTAGTCCGATAATTTTGTGAAGGTTTTTCTCTTTCTTAAAAAAAGAACAACTTCCAAGATTTGCATAATGAATTAAAACTTACATTGCGCTTGCCTACTGTGCAGTTGGCTATTGTGCACTTGCCTATTATGCACTTGCCTATTGTGCACTTGCCTACTATCAAATTGACTACTGTACATTAGCTTCTGTGCATCTGCCTACTGTTCATTTACCTACTGCACATTTGCCTGCTTTACATTTGACTACTGCACATTCGCCTACTCACTGTGCAGTGCGCAAGTGAACAGTAGGCAAGTACACAGTAGGCAAGTGCACAATTGGTCACTTGTAAAGATGGTCGCGAAGTTGGTCACCACTCTTCTTCTTTTTATATAACATCGGAGATTCTTTATTATTCGGAACTTTTTTTGGATTCCAGGAAAATAGAAGTACAGTCCTTAATCAGTTTTTAATTTTCCTAATCGTTTCACACTACCTAGTCACATGGAAAAATATTTCTTGGATACCTATTTACCGTCTGCTTCCAATTACTACACGCCTGTTTATTATTATTGTTGCCATTTTCTACGCTTATTTTCAGTAATTCATCCAGGAGCTGATGTTTACGAACAGTCAGTAATTTTGTAACGACGGTTATGCTTTCTGGCGCTATTCTTACGTCGGCTGGTTGAAGTGCTGTGTCGTTAAGTGGCACCCTGCAGGTGGAATTTAACCTATTCATATATGCGGCACGCGAAAAACTTCTTTACCACTTTCCTTGCAGTGGAAATGAGAAAGTATGCTATTTAGATTGTATCAAAATTGTCCAGTATTTTCTCATTTTTATTGCAACAGCTGATCGGATAAACACCCTAGTTAATTGTTACAAATAGAAAATTGAATCCAGCACGTAATTTGTAAGTATAATTATAAAAAAATATCCTCTTGAAATTTTTTTTTACATTTTCTCCTGTTAAGTTGAACGGTAGCCTTATCGAGCAAAAATTACCAAGTTTTATTTCTCCTAATTGTACGTCTCTATTTCTTTCTAGTGCGCCTCATTTTCTTAGTAAAGTCGTGCAAGCACACGAACACACTTAATTTCCTGAGAACTAACTGAAGTGTTGCTTTTCTTCTGGTTTACGTCTGAATCGATACAGAATGTATTTCGCAGCTGGCGTCTATTATTCCCCTTTCTTGAAAACCTTTTCCTGCGAAAACTCTAGAGAACTTTTGAGTAGTGAGCACCTTTTGCTTCTTAACATCTCTCGCACTCACTCGAGCGACTTTAGATAGATTTAAGGCTCTTAGATCATTTGTGTGGTACTAGATCTCTGACCATTGAGACGGGTTGGTTCCTTTACGTCTTTACTCTCATCCAATGGGCCACTCGAACTCAGCTTACGTCTCACTGAGATACTAAACTCGGCGTAAACTTGGGCATTTTCACTTCTGCCTTCAGTTCTTGGAATGGAGTTCGGCGTAGAGAAAAAAAAGAAAAGAAAAAGAAAGAAAACAGCAGAAAAAAAGAAGATTACCACATACTTGTTTTCTGCTACTTTCGCTCCTTTTTGAAGTCCTTGAGAGAAAAGAGGGACAGAAAACGAAGGCGTGAGAGGTGGGTCACCAAACGAGTGGCCAAATGCAATTTAAAGAAAGAACCAACTTCATCCTCCCACTTAGAATCCCTTCAGCTCCATTCCAGCGGGCAACGGCCAGAAAAGGAAGCGGAAAGTTCAGCCGGTTTACAATTCAGCCCGCATAGAACTACCACCCAACCTTCATCCCCTCCCAGAACTCCAACCCATTTCCCTTCTCATTCTACTCGTTCTCCTTTCTGTACGTCGTCTTATTTGACTTCCTCGTCTTAGAGCTGCGCGTCTGTTCTGTCGTTTCTTTCACACCCCCTTTTCAGACTGCTTTACTACGCCCTTTTCAACCTGCTCCCGATCTGTGAAAATTACACTTTGATTCTAGCAGCCCACCACTAGTGGGAAATTTACGAGTGCAAAAACCGAGCTAGAATCTACGATTTGTTTTCTTTTGGGAGGTGGCGAAGGTAAGGGGAGAGGGATGTTGAGATGTATTTCAAGATATATAGTCAAGGTATTCTATACCTTTCCCTTCCTCCTTCCCTTTCTCTTTTCCTTTTCCGTTTCCTTTTTGTTATCCTTTTACTTTTCCTTTTCCTTTCCCTTTCCTTTTTATTTCCCTTTGCCTTTTCCTTTTCATTTCCCTCCTCTTTTTCATTTCTCTTTCCCCTTCCATTTCCCTTACCCTTTTTCTTTTCAATCCTCTCACCCTTTACATTTCCCTTTCCATTTCCCGTTTTCTTTCCCTTTCCCTTTTCCTGTATTTTATACCGACTTATTTGATTCCGTACCAAATTATTTTGATCGATCCCATATTATACAAATTTTGCCTGGAGATCCCGATTAATCTCATACTTATTATTTCGATTTATCACCTTTCATACGGTTCTATTCCAAATTATCGTTAATAATCCCAGCTTATTCTAGATTATCCCGTGTATCCTGATGAACCATGGTTATCCGAGTTTATTTAGGATAATCAGGTTTTTCAGATACTGCGATTTATTCCAGATATACCAGACCATCCTCGTCTATCCTGAACATCCTGAATATCTCCATTCATCCCAGATTATATTGATTTATCACCTTCTAGACCGTTCTATCCAAAATTATCGTGATATTGCGATTTATTCCAGACTTACAAGACTATCCTTCACTATCCCGAATTATCCTGAATATCTCGATTTATCCAAGGTTATCTCGATTCAGCATAATTAGGGATTATCGATGATAATCTTAGATATCAGCAATAAATCGTAATAATATAGGATAAACCGTGTTAATTTCAGAAAAATCACAATAATTTAGGATAGAATGGTATAAAGGGTGACACATTGAGATAATCTGGGATCCCTTCTATATCGCTCTATCCTAAATTATCCTGACTTATTCCTAATTATACTGGTTTATCCCACATTATTACGATTGATTCCAGATATTTAAGATTATCATCAACTATCCCTAATTTTTTCTGAATATTCCGATTTATCCCAGATTATCCCGATTTAAACCAGATATTTCGACTTTTCTCATTTATCCCGATTTATCACGTTTGATTCCAAATGATCTTGATTAATCCCATATTATCTCAATTTATCCTGATTTATTTCATATTATCCTTTTCTCCTTTTCTTTCCTTGTTATCTACTCTTTCTTATTCTTTTTCGTTCCCTTGTTCTTGCCTTTGTCTTTTCAGCTTTCTGTCACTTTTTCTTTACCATTTCCTTTTTCATTCCTAGCAATTCCTCACCCTTTTCCTTTCCATCTTCCTTCCCAGTTCCCTTACTCCTCCCCTTTTTCTTTCCCTTTCCCGCTCGCTTTTGCTTTTCCTTTACCCTTTCCTTCCCTGTTATCATCAACTACTTCTCCGTTCCTTTTTCCTTTTTCTTTCCATTTTCCTTTTTTATTCCCCTACTCTTTCTATTTCCTTTTTACCTACTCTCCCTTTTCTTTTACCTTTTTCTTTGCCATTCCTGTTCCTACAAATTCGTTTGCTGGCCCTTTTTCCTTTTCTGTTTTTTGTCCTTTTCTTTTTCTGTGTCTTTTTTCTTTTTGTTTTCCCTTTCCCTTTCTTTTTCCTTTTCCTTTTCTCTTTTTTTCATATTCCTTTCCCGTTCCTTTACTCTTTCCTTTTCCTGCTCCCTATTGCTTTTCTTTTACCTGTGTCTTTCCTGTTCCTGTGAACTCCTCTTCCGTTCCCTTTTCCTTTCTCGTTCACGTTCCCTATGCCATTCTTTCTCCCTTTTAAGTTCCCTTTTCATTTTACGTTCTCTTACCCTTTCCCGTTCCTCTTCCTTTTTCCTTTTCCTTTTTTCGCTTTCTTTTACCCTCTTTCTTTTCTTTTCTCTCTCCGAAAGCCTAAAAAATGACTTTCAAAGGGTAAAAAGTGTTAATTTTGTATTCTCATCGATAATTTCAAATTAGTTATTCACCTCAAAAACTTGTGAACGAGTCTCTGGGGAAATTTTGTCAAACTTGTTTTTCTAATTGAGTTTACGAAAGTACTTCATCAACTCTTTGGGTATTTTAGAATTATAATCTTAAGGCGAAAAAAAGTTAAAATTAACCCCAATGCCATCTTGTGATCACTATTTTTCTTCTAAACAATCTGTTGTCTCTGCAGGTACGGATTTGTTTAACTACACCGGAAAATGAAATAAAATAAAATTTATTATTGAATTAACAAGCGACAAATAATTGTTAAAAAGAACCAACCATTTGTCTAACGTATTATAAACATAAATATCTGATATTCCGTTTCTAGAAACACAGTTGCCTTCTAATTAAATTCCAATCAACAATCCCGCTAATTACATAACTAATCAAAATTCTGAAACTTAGAAGTACAATCTGTGGCTGCTCGAAAATGATATTAACTTTAGCACATGGATGGAAGTCAACTGCTTTGAAGACTTGAAAACTTGCTCCTGACAATCTCGAATCTAGTTATCGTACACTATGATAAATCGCACTCAAAACACTGTTCTCCGCATTTGAGGGTTTTGTCAACAGGGACAAACATCAAACTCGCAGTTTCACCCGACAAATGGATTCTCGGGCGTTGCAATATAAACACTTTTCACTTGAGACAGAGGTCACGGATTTCTCTCGGCAGCTCGAAGTCATCAGCGTAATTGTAGGAAGGGAATAAACAAAACTATAAAGCTTACAACTTGGATTACTTTTCCACGGGTTCTTCTGTGTTGACACGTGTGGGTAGCTAAGTTTCTATAACATGCACGCACACTCACAAGCTACACGAACGCAAACAGTCGGAGAAGAAGTTATACCTTCCGCGAGACGGCGCTGAGATCTTACGCTTGGTAGTTGTTTCTTATTTACCCCAATCCTTCTTTGTTTACTTGGGGGCGTCCCTTGCAGCTTGGGGGCACTTCCAGATGGCCTATCCAGACTCAGGGAATGTGGCCAAGCTTGCAGACGGAATTAAAGGATTGGGATCACTGAGACTTCTCCAGCAATCGACCTTCCATCTTAATCCGTGTGCCTACGTGCCTAAAAAGAAAATTAGCCTCTCCTAAGAGAGGAAAAGTTTCCTCACGAAGGGATACCAAGTGCGGAATTCTGGTCGAAAATAGGGTTTAACTTTGTGGCCTCCAAAAAGGAAGTTGGTAGAAATTCGACGAAGACAATTTTGGAATACGAGATTCAAGGCTCTTGGGGTCAATTTTTTTGTCGCAGGGGGTTAACCTAATTTTATACTTCAGAACGCTTGTTTTAAAATATTTTAGATTAAAAAAGTTGTACCAAAAATTATCAGAAAAAATGATTTAAAGAAAATAATAGGATAAAGTATAGCATTGTGCAGGAGATCTTAGCACTTAACACCAAACCACCCTTAGATAAAATTGATTTAACCCTTTGTTGGAAACTATTATAATTTAATATTTTGATGTTTTACAACTTGATACATTAAGAAAAATATTTACTGTGGCATGTAGATCCACCAAGAAGAAGATTTAAACTCTTAATGCCCTTTCGAACCACTCCTGCATAAAATAAATCAATCAGCGAAGTTATAAAACGTGGATAAAAAAGTTATATAATAAAAGTAGTCAAAAAATCTAGATAAATCAGATTAAGAAATCAGTTCAAGTATAAGTCAGAAAGCGTTTTCAAGGACGGGCTTCTTAATCAAACAAAATATTAGTATTAATCTATCATCCCGGTCATACAATTTTATTCTGGTTTATTCTGAATTATCTCTGTTATCCTGGTTTTTTACCAGTTATCCTGATTTGTCCCGGTTTATCCTAGATTATCCCGATTTATCTTAGATATCATGCTTTCTCTTATTTGATCCAGATTTATTCCAGATATCCCGCTTTATCTTATTTTATCCCGATTTGTTCCGTTCTATCCCAAATTATTGCGATTTATCCCATTTTTCCTGGATATCCCGATTTAATATCGTATTATCCCGATTTATCAATTTCTATCCCGTTATATCTTAAATTATTGTTAATTATCCAGAATTATCCTGAATATCTTGATTCATTCCAGATTATCTCGCTTCTTCTCTGATTAACCCAATTTTTTGCAGATGTCCCAATTTAACTTATTTTATCCCGATTTATCTCATTATATTCCGAATTATTTCGATTTGTGCCATATTATCCTAAAATAACCGGAATATCTTGATTTATCCCACATTATCCCACATTATACCGATATATTATACCAGACATCCCGATTTATCTTATTTTAAGTCGATTTATCCCGTTTTATCTCAAATTATTTCGCTTAAACCCAAATATACAAGGCCATCCTCGTCTATCCCATAGTATCCCTATTTTTTCTGAATATCTCGATTTATCTAGGACTATCTTGATTTATCCCAGATATTCCGATTTATCTTACTTCACCCCGATTAATTCCGTTTTATCATAAATTATTTCGATTTATCCCACATTATGCCAATTTTTTCTGGATATCCCGATTTATCTCATAGAGATTGTTCCGATTTGTCACCTTCTACCTCATTCTATTCTAAATTATCGTGATTTATCCCAAATTAACCCGGTTTATGACCGATTCTATCCCAAATTATTTTGAATTATCCTAGATTATGCCAATTTTTCCTGGACGCCCCGATTTATCGCATAGGTATTATCCCGATTTATCACTTTCTATCTTGTTCTATCCTAAATTATCTTAATTTATCCTAAATTATCCCAGTTTTTGCCAGACTATTACAATTAGTTCGAGGTAGCTAAGATTATTCTCGACTATCCCGAGTTATTCTGAACATGCCGATTTATCCTCCACTATTCCAATTTAACCCATATATCACGATTTATCCCTTTCTATCCCAAATGATTTCGATGTATCCCATGTTATCCCGGTTTTGCCTGAATATCCTGATTTATTTCATATTGTCCCGATTTTCACCCTCTGTCCCGTTCTATCCTAAATTATCGCGATTTATTCTAGATTATTTTTATCTTTAATGGAAATACCGATTTATCCCGATTAATTTCTCTAATCTCGATTATAGATATATACTCGGGAATCACGGTATACCTCGTAATCCCAAATATCCCGATTTATACCGATTTATCCTGGACTTCGCGGTCAATTCCAGTTCGTTGAAGATTATCCTAGTCTATCCGATTTTTTTTCAAATATTCCAGGTTATTCCAATTTTACACAAATATCCTATTTTATCCCGGCTATGCCGATGTATTCCAAATTATCCACGTCAATCCCGTTTTTAGTGTTGGACTATATGAGTCCCACTGTGCTTTAAATTTTTAATAAAGCTTATTTGATGTAGGACTTTAGACTATGGAATTTCACTAATTTAAATTCGGAGAGAATTCCGAGGCTTCGATCCACCCGACCCTTTCAGAGTTTAGGCTGTTACTGTTCAGTTCCTCCTCAAACTCAGTTTCGTAAAAGCACTCCGACTTTTAATTAGATTACAATCCTATTTTCACCCTCGAGTGTAGCTTGCTCAGCAAAATTTCTTTTTTTCCTTCTCTTTCATTCACCGAGTTCGTCTAGCCTCACGTTGGTTATATATATATATATACATAAGGGGAGCTTCCGGAAGGTCACTAGTAATATCCCGTAGCCGAAAGCTCGAGGAAAGTGGGTCAAACAAAAAAAAATTACTTCTTTCTCTGCCTCAGCGGTAAAACATTTCTATAATTCACTTTAAAAGCTTAGGCCATATTTTATTACACTTTTGTTTACTTACGTACCTATTAAAGATATTTTTCCCATTTTTGTCAACATTTTTGTTTCACGAGTGTTGAGTTTCATATTGAAGTGAAAATCTCTTCAAAACTGCAAGACTAAAAGTATAAACCGCAGAAAATCTGCGAGATTTAATTTGTTTCGAGTGGTTGACTGTAATTCATTCTCATCTATTTATGCATCTGCTCGGGTGTTATGCAGCCTTTGCAGACTAGCAATTAACTAATATTCGCTTCACGGAAATTTTCACGAGCCGGCCTAATTACAACCGCATAATGAATGTATGTGAGGTGCATAACGTATTATAATTTAATGAGGTAAGCCGATTTTGTTACAAAATATATCAGCTTTTTGGTCGAGAGTCAGCAGCGCTATCTGTCTTAACATTTACAAAGTAATCCACATCGTGTTTGTAACTTTCTTATTAGTGGTTTTGTGCTTATAGATTTTACAGGCAGCTCATTAGGTCTCAAGACTTAAGACTATACTTGAGATATTAGTTGGCCATCTAGTGCGTTCCAGAAGTACTAAGGGTCATGCGATGCTGACCAAATCGACCTCAGGAAAATATCCTCTTAAAGGAACATCAAATCCTCTTCGTCTCTAAGACAAGATGATTCCTCCCCTCACAGAGGGTTGATGGCTTTTACTTAGAAAGGACTCTACACCAAAGTACCATCATTCCTAATTAGTGGAAATGCAAAGTTTTTAAAATTTTTAATCCAAATAATGATTCTTTTTAATCCACATTAAATTCGTAACTATGTTATTAGTGGTTTTATGCCTATGGAGTTTACAGGTTGTTACAGGTAAAGTTACAGGTAAAGACGATACTGGAGATATTTGTTGGCCACCTAGTGGGTTTCAGGAAAGCTAAAGGCCACGTGATGCTGACCAAATCGTCTTCAGGAAAATGTCCTCTTAAAGGAACATCAAATCCTCTTCGTCTCTAATATAAGACGATTCCTCCCCTCAGGAAGAGTTGACGCTTTTTACTTAGAAGGGACCCTATACCAAAACCATCATTATTAATTCGTAACAACGCAAACATTTTTTTTTAGTTTTGATTTGCTGCTTCCTTTGTTATTTGTAAATCCCATGCTTGAAGAAATACCGAATCCGATAGTGATAAGTGCCATAAATCCGGGTAAAATCAGTATCAGTTGTGAAAAGCAATAACCATCACCAATAGAGTGGTTCAGGCGAGACTATTGTCGATCACCAGTGGCGTATTGTCATTAGAGCCGAGCGTCATCTACAGTGCATTTTCAGTCAACAGAATCCCCTTTTGACGCTCGATCAGGCTGGTGGACAGAAACGCAAAGCTATTATGGTTTGCCCGAGTAATCGATCGCAGATAGACCACGAGCACGACGTCCCAACTGCCAGACGCACTCTAAACACAAGCATCGTAGAGCGAACCCTAGCTGAGCATAGAATGTGGCCAAAGTGGATTACATATTGCTGTCCCAGCTTCGAGCCGCCACACTCGCCCTGCCCACTAGCCTTTAGGTAAATCGAATCATTGATAACACAAACAAAGTTACCTCCATCCTCGTGATCAATTTATCCCGGCATCATCTACCCTGATTATGACCAGATAACTCATGCGGTTATTGTGCCAACAAATAGCTTTTACCGAAAGTCCATTTTATGGATCGGGATATTTTTTTATCATTGGAGAATTGCTGCCTTTTAGTGTTGAAAGTGTGACCTACTCAACTCCCTTGACCCTGTCATTGACGTGTGTGTGCTTGTTTATTTTTCTGGACGTTGATGTCGACTTTAACTAGGCGACTTATCTATACTAATTTTTAGATGACTTATCTAGAAAACGTCCATATACTCAATTTTGAGGATTTTTAAGTCTAAAACAGAAGTGACTGTATAAATGTGGCTCTCATGATGTAGGCGCGGCTCTTATGATGTAGACATGACTCTTATGATGTAGGAGTGGCTCTTATGATGTAGGCGTGTCTACTATAAGGTAAATGTGTCTTAGAGTAAAGAGGGGATTGTTAGGAAGACGAAGACCTTGTCAATCCTAAGTAAAACGTCCCTAGAATAATTAAGGCATGGTTACAATGAACCAAAATTTTAAAGACGTGGCTAATATAAGCTAGAAATGACGGGTATGATGTAGACGTGGCTATTATAAAGTAGGCGTATCAAAAATGATATAGGCGTGGTTTCTATGAAGTAGGTATAGCAAAAATATACAGGCGTGGCTATTATTAAGTAGGCGTAGCAAAAATGATATGGCCGTGGTTACTATAAAGTAGGTATAGTAAAAATATATAAGCGTGGCTACTATAAAGTAGGCGTAGCTATAAGATATGGGCGTGGCTACTATAAGTAGGCGTAGCAAAAAGATATAGGCGTGGCTACTATAAAGTAGTCGTAGCAAAAAGATACAATTGTGGCTACTATAAAGTAACTGTAGTAAAAAGATTTAGGCGTGGCTACTATAAAGGAGGCGTAGCAAAAATATATAGGCGTGGTTACTATAAAGGAGGCGTAGAAGAAAGTATAGGCGTCGCTACTATAAAGCAAGCGTAGCTAAAAAATACAGTCGTGGCTACTATAAAGTAGGCGTATCAAAAAGATACAGACGTGGCTACTATAAAATAGGCATAGCAAAAAGATATACGCGTTGCTACTATAAAGTAGGCGTATCTAAAATATGTGAGCGTGGTTACTATAAGTAGACGTAACAAAAAAATATAGGCGTGGCTACTATAAAGTAGGCGTGGCAAAAAGATACAGGCGTGGCTACTATAAAGTAGACGGAGCAAAAAGATATAGGCGTGGCTACTATAAACTAGGCGTGGCTCGCAATAAAGAGGGGACTGTTAGAAAGAACCTTTTTATTATTAAGCTAAGCTTGACTAAAAAACACTAAGCTTATTAAGATCCTTGTTTCCTGGGTTAGAAATAGAATATGCGTGGCTCAATAGGAGTGGTTAAACAAAAAGTGCGGACTCTTAAGCACAAGCAAACACAGTATTTAGGTGTGTCCAATCCTAGTTGGGCGTGGCTTAACGAATAATAGGCGTGGCTCACTCTTCTGGTATTTAAGCCACGCCCAATTTAGTACCTAAATTTCTAAAAAAGCCTTTTTTCGTCCCTTTCACTTGCAACATAATAAATGATCTGATTTTTTTCCTTTGTTACAGTGTCAACAGCAAGTTGGGAAGAGTGGTGGACATACGATGGAATCTCAGGTAAGAAATAAAAAACAGCATGCAAATACTATTATGAAGTTGCTTAAGCTCCAAACCGGGAATATCAAATTTTTCTATAATCCAAAGTTACGAGGTCATCGCGCCCTGTAATATGAGCAAATTTTTTAATCTTGAGTTTAGTCCGCAATTTTTATTAAAAACAGGAACGGGCCTCGATAAAGGCAGACAGCGTTGGGGTTTCAGAGTTTTATCGTCGGTTATGTCGGGCCATGTGAGCCAGCTGCCAGGCGCAAAGTCGTATCATACATTTTCAAATCTCCACTCGAGATAAATAAAGCTGATCATCTTTTCAGCCGTGAAATAAGCGGGTGGGTATTTGTTAAAATTTCGCGGATATTCTAATATTAGAAAATATATTGAAGTTTTAAAATATGTTTGTAAATGGAATAGAGAAAGTAATAAATTAATATAATAATAAAAATAATTATTGAAGACTTCAAATGTTGGTGGCTTATTCAGCAAGAAATTTTCATAAGAATTCTTCTTACAGTGCATAAGCCAACCCTGAGAATTAAAGAAGCGGAATAAACATGCAAATGCCGGCCACTTTCCATGTTTATCACTTCGCGCTGAATACAAGTGTGCCGAGTTAAGGCACTGTGGTGCAAATGACTTCCTTCTGAGGAGATTTTTCCAACTCAAGTCTTATGGAATAACTAGATGGTTTTACTTGAACGTATTCTGAGATACCTGGAAATTTTTCTTCTGCATTGTCGATGAGCAAAAATCTAGAATTTTAAAAACAAATGATAAAAAATTGTTCCATTCGCCTAATAAAAATTAAACAAAACTCATAGCAGGTTAAGTATGGTGGGTTCCCAGCTCCACATTAAGATATATTTTTCCTAGGATTTTTTGCGGTACTTGATAATAAAAGAAAGACAATGCCCCTCTCCCTCTGCCAAAAAATGAAATATATATTTTCTAAAATCATCCAGCCAGCTGATTAAAATGATGAATGATATGTGGCAATTACCATACGGGAATCAAGAGATAATAAATTTTGGTAAGGGAAGTTCATCCGAAAAGTGTATATCTCCAATTCAGTTAAAAATTTGTTTAGACATGTGTTTCAATGCGCTCATTACAAATATGATAATTTCAATGTGCAAAAATTTTAGTCTCAAGGTCAAAACTTGATGAAACTGTTATTTTTCAATAAATTTTTCATTCTTTCAGTAATATTTCGATAATTATCGATTTTCAAGAAAAAAGTTTTGAATAAAAGTTGTAGCTCTTGTAAAAATACGTATTTTATGTTGTATACATTTTTTCTCTGAAACCATTCGTTTTTGAAAATATGAGGACAAATATGTTAAAAAAATCTTAGATTTTCGAAAACGCGTTTCTTGACACTTTTGGCCTCAATTTTCTCAAGACAAAATGGTTTCAGAGAAGAAAATGTACACAAAATAAAATATGGAATTTTTCTAGGAATACAATTTCTGTTCGAAGCTTTTTTCTGTGAAACTAAGAGTTATCGAAATATTGCTGAGAGAATGAAAAATTTATTGAAATACGACGGTTTTTTGTTTTTACCTTGAAAATGAAATTTTCGGGTATTTTCACTATCATATTCTTAATCAGCGCATCGAAGTACAGCAGTGTACGAAGTTTTAACTTAATTTAAGATACACGCTTCTCGAACGTACTTCCCAGTCCGCGATTTTTGACACTTCATTTTCGCAAAAACAAATGGTTTTGAAGCAAAAATGTATAGAACATAAAATATGCATCTTCTCGTGGGCTATAATTTCTATAGGATACTTTTTCTGTAGAAGAAGTAGTTATCGAAATATTGCAAAATTTGTTAAAAAATAGCGGTTTTTTAAGTTTTAACCTTGAAAATGAATTTTTTGTGTATTTTTACTATTTTACTGATTCGTAATCAGCGCAACAAATTACATGGGTTTATGAAATTTGAACTGAATTCCTGGTACGCGTTTTTCGAAAGCACTTTCCAGTCCGCGATTTTTTACCTTTTTGACCTCAATTTTCTCAAAAACAAATGGTCTGGAAGCAAAAATGTATACAACATAAAATGTGTATCTTTTCAAGGGATATAACTTTTTTCTGAAATTTTTTTCTTAAGAACCATTAATTATCGAAATATTGATAAAAGCTTATAAAATTTGTTGAAAAATGGCGGTTTTTCAAATTGCTGGTACACGTTTTTCGAAAGCACTTTCCAGTCCACGATTTTTTACCCTTTGACCTCAATTTTCTCAAAAACAAATGGTTTGGAAGCAAAAATATATACAACATAAAATGTCCACCTTTTTAAAGGGTTTAAATTTTATCTGAAACTTTTTCTCAAAAATGAATAATTATCGCAATATTGATAAAAGAATAAAAAACTTGTTGAAAAATAACGGTTTTATCAAGTTTTGACCTTGGAAGTGAAATTTACTTTATATATTTTCTTTCAATACATTTTTCATTCTTGTAGCAATATTTCGATAACTATTGGTTCTACAGAGTTACTAATAGAAATTGTAGCCCTTAAAAAGGAGCACATTTCTTTCTCTAACACCATCCATTTTTGAGAAAATTGAAAATAATTGGGTTGAATTTGTGAAAAGCCAAATGTGTTGAAAAAGCTTAACCTTTCAAAAACACGTTTTTTGTCACATTTGTCCTTAGTTTACATAAAAACGTATGGCTTAGAGAAAAAAATATATAGAACATAAAATATGCACCTTTTCTAGGGCTACAATTTATAATCGTAAACTTTTTCTGACGGACCAGTAGTTAACGAAATATTGCTAAAAGAATGAAAAATTTATTGAAAAATGACGGTTTTTTCAAGTTTTGACCTTGAAAGTAAAATTTGCTAATACTTTTGCTATTATAATTGTAATCAAAGCATCGAAATACATGAACATACGAAGTTTTAACTGAATTGGATGTACTCACTTTTCGGATGCACTTTCCTCACCGCGATTTTCAAAACTAATTTACTCCCAATTCCCGTACGGTAATTGTCACATATCATACATTATCTTAATCGGCACGGTGAACGCTTTCAAGAAATATATATTTCATGCTTTGAAAGAGAGTAGAGGGAGATGTCATTATCACTTATCATTGTCCTTTATTTTGGAATTAACTAAAATTTCTCTCCATTTTCGTTTTAAATAGGCTTTGATGTTCAAAAATAGGGTGGAAAAAATAGGAAAAAGTATTTCTTTGTATCCTGGGTAATTTTACAATCGATCGGAATCCACATTGCTACATTATTATTCCAAAGGCGAGCACATTACCGGCCTAGCTCCACAATTAACAGAACTAATTAACGAATTTACAATAGCGATGGTAGTAGGTCGCCAGCCTAAATCCGCAAAATGAGACTCAGTTATCGCGATGACAAGGCGATTTCTAGATTGTAACACTGGCACACGTATCTCGAATTTACTGTCAACTGGATTTAATTGGCAATTCGAGTTCATTTTAACCGCCGGAACGCTCCTGTTGTTTATAATTTCTGCGCCAGCGTAGATCCAGGTAAAATTAATCGGCTTTCGATTCGGTGTAATTGTCACTCGCGCGTCGCCTCGATATCGGTTTACAGCGACAATCAGGATAAATTTCATTTAACGATAGCTCTACTCTTTCACTGTTACCAACAGCGGCAATCTGTATGCATATTAGAACAGGACTCTAATTACATAAATATTATACCTAGGTGGTTATAATAATTCAGGTAATAAAGCACCTGCATTTTCCCTTCGTATTTAATTAACGTCATTTGCATATTTAACAAGAATATCTATTAATTTAGGAAACTACAACTATTTCCCGAAACCAGATTTCCTCCATTCCAAAGGGTGTTTATAATAATAATCAATAGTTCCCAAAGCGAAAGAAATAAATCTGCAAAAAAGTCCGTTTTGCCACACTTTGCGTCAAATATATAAATATAAACAAAATCAAATTTAATTCTTGATTTGTCCCACTATGTGCCGTCCTAGGACATCACTTCCCAAGAAAAAAATTAAAATCCATGAATAACTTTCGATCTTACCAGTTGAATTTGGTGAAAAGAATACTTTGGCAAGAAGATTATTAGTAACAGCTCCAGTGACGCACAGTCAAGAAAACTTGATTTTATTTAATTTTTAATTTAAAATTAATTTCATTTGAACACTTAACAATAATATATGACAAACGATGTGTACTTGCTTGTTCTACAATTTGTTAGGGCTTGTCCTAACTAGCGAGTAATTTACGAGTCTTCTGAGTAATTTATTGATTTGCGGTATTACGGCATTCGATGTCGACGGGGCGTGAATTAATCCACAATACTAGAACAATAAATCAACGTCTCTCAGCATCAAGAGCAAACAATATAATTAATATTGTGCATTATTGGAATTCCAAGCCTGAACCGAATGTCTGAGATATCGTATCGTAGCTGGGAATGCAGAATGCTGTGTTTCGAAATCTAGGAATTCTGAGATGACGAAACAATGACGGAGAATTGGGAGGAGAACTGCGATTATTCCTGTTCTTTCTGGATATCAAGGATAAGGAATGCATATTCTTGAATACTTCTCCTCTCTCCCAAACAAAAATATTCTATTCATTTGCAATTAAGAACTTTCCATATTTCTAACCAACTATTTCACCGATATTACAGAAACAATTTGAAGTAATATTCTCGTTTAACAGAAATTTTCAGCGAGAATTTGACAACTTTGTCAAAGTCAAAGGATAGATAAACAAAATTTGACATCGCTAGGATATACGCCATTTTCGTGAATGATCGCCGTCTGAGAAAGTCCTCCGTAAAATTCAATATCGGCGACAGGCGTCCCAGGCTCTGTCGCGCAATTCGAAGTGAATAACGTTCAGGCGCTGCTCTCAAAGAAACGAAAGCGAGAAAATATTTGCGTAGGAGAAAAACCAAGCGACATCAGAAACTGTGAAGCAGAGGTTTGCACATTAAGGTTTCAAACGAAACGAATTTTTCTTTCCCATTTGTAAACCTTTTCACAGTATTGTAGAGTATTTTAAAGATTACAACAAGAATTTAATATCTGAAGTTTAACAGATCAAAATAAGACAAAGTAGGCGACATGCGTCTACCAGAAAGGGTTTGGTATCCTATTGAGACGGCTCGAATGAGTCAATAATCAGATATTAATTATTATAAAAATAAGAGAAAAAGCAATAAGGTGATACGGTACTGAGAATCGAGACAGTTCTAGAATCTTCCAGACGGAAACAATAAATAAATACGCGGAAGAATAAATATTCGGTGGGAGAAATAGCGTCAAAACTGTTAAGAGGTCCAATCAATAGAATTAGGGGGGCAAGAAAAGGCGCCAAAGTATCACGGGCGAAGCAAGGTCTCCAGTTGTCCTCAGGATATCGTGATAAGGAAATAATAAATTGGCTTAAAGAGCAAATAATTGTTGGACGAAATTCCAACAATTTGCACCCGAAGCTACAGCTTTTTAATATACAAATACAAATATTGTTTGCATTAAATGAAATGCTAGAAGCAAGTATCGCTTCAAATTAAATAAGTCTATTGGATCAACTTTATTTTAAAGTCGAGCATTTAATCATTTGTAACTTATCCCTGGATAGAAAGCCGTTACAATATTCTTACCTCCGACCACTCTTTCTTCACCCCCACTTCCCCTCCGCTACTTCCCCTCCCTTACTTTCACCCTGCTACTTCTTCATCGCTACTTCTCCGCCGCTACTTCCCGAACACAGTTGTCTCTCTACAACTTCCCTTTTGATACTTACTGCTCCCTCCTTTTCTTCTCCTCTACTATCTCCTCCCCTCCTTTTCCACAACAGCTACCTTCTCCTTCCCTCTTTTCCCCTTACCTTCTAAAAATCCGATCATTCCTTCCAGACCACCACTTCCGCTTTCCTACTTCTCTTCCGCTACTTCTTCTGAACTACTTCTACTTAGCCACTTCCCCCCACCTACTTCCTCTCAGCTACTTCCTCTCCGCTAGTTTCCATCCCCTCTCTTGCTCTCGTCCTCTCTTTTCTCCTTTCCTCCTTTCTCCCGTCATCTACTTTCTTCTCCCCTCTTTTCTCCTCCCTTTCTAAAAATCCAATAACTCTTTTTGCTCCACTACCACTCGTCCTCTACTTTCTCCTCCCCACCTTTCCCTTCACTTACTGAAAATCCAATGACTCCTTCTTCACTGCTACTTCCCCACTCCTACTTCCCAATTTCAACTACTTCCTCAGCAAAACTTCTCCTCTGATACTTTCTCCTTCTCTCCACTCTCCTTTCTCCTTCCCTCTTTACTCCCTCCTCTACTTTCTCCTCCTTTTCTTTTTCCCAGCAGCTACTTTCTCCGTCACTGCTTTCCACCAATCACCTTCTAAAAATCCAATCACTCCCTCCACACCATCATTTTCACTCTCTTGCATCTCCTCCGCTACTTCCCCTCAGCTGCTTTCCCATCGTAACTTCCCTTCCACATCTTGCCCTTTGATACTTTCCACTTCCGTCCTTTTCTCCTCCTCTGTTTTCTCCTAACTTTATTTTCCCTATTATAAACTTTCAATATTCGAATTTATCCCTAACTAAAATCCAATATCTCTTTCCCCTCCACTACTTACTTCTCCCTACCTTTCCCGTCACGTACTAAAAATGTAATCGCTCCTCCACCACCCACAACCACACTTCCCTTCTCCTTCTTCCTCTCCCCTGCTTCTTTATCACAACTTCTCCTCTGATACTTTCTCCTTATCTCCTTTTCCCTTCTGATACTTTTTCCTTATCTCCTTTTCTCTTCTGATGCTTTCTCCTACCCTTATTTTCCCCTTCGTATACTTTCGTATACATCGTATTCTCCTCTTTTCCCCTCACTAAAAAACTAACCATTCCTCCCTTACACAAGTTTCTCTCTGATACCTTCTCCTCATTTTCTTTTTCTCTTTGATACTTTCTTCTTCTATCCTTTTCACCTCCTCTACTTTCTCTTCCCACCCTTTTCTTCTACTTTACTTTCTCCTCCCCTTCATTCCTCTCACCTAGCAAAAATCCGATCACTCCTTTCCCATTCCCATTTGCTTTCTGCTACTTCCCCTCCCCTATTTTCCCATCTCAAATCCCTGTTCGGTACCATCATCACCACAACTCGGTCTCCCCAACTTCCCCTCTGATACTTTCCTTTTCCCTCATTTTCCTCTTCTCTATTTTCTTCACCCCACCTTTCCCTTCACTTACTAAAAATCCAATCACTCCTTTTTCACTCCCATTTCCCCTCCCCTACATCTCCATTACAACTATTTCCTCACCACCACTTTCTCTCTGATACTTTTTCCTCCCCTCCTCTTCTTTAAACTCCCTTCCTGTTCCCTGTCAACTACTTTTTCTTCCCTTCCTCTACTCTCCTTTACTTTTCCTTTCACTTCTTTTCCTCCACTATCCTTTTTTACTTCTCTCTTTTCTGCCTCCTCTACTTTCTCCTTTGCTCCTTTTCTTCTACTCTACTTTCTCCTCCCCTCCTTTTTACCACACGCCTTCTACGAATCCAATCACTCCTTTCACACCATCACTTCCACTGCCTTATTTCTCCTCTGCTATTTCCCCTCAGCTGCTTTCATATTACATCTTCCTCTCCACAACTTGCCCTTTGATACTTTATTTTCCCCTCCTTTTCTCCTCCTCTGTTTTCTTCCCCTCCCATTTTCCTTACGATATACTTTTTCCTTCTTTTTCCCCCTCACCTTCTAAAAATCCAATAACTCTTTCCTCTCCTCTACTTTCTGCTCCCTACCTTCCCCTTTACCTACTACAAATCCAATCACTTCTCCTCGACTTCCACTTCTTATCTCCTAATTCCTCTCCCCTATCTTTCGACCACAACTTCCCCTCTGATACTTTCACCTCATCTCCTTTTCTGCTCTGATACTTTCTCCTACGCTTCTTTTCTCCTCCGATACTTTTTCATCATCTTCTTTTCCCCTTCTCTATTTTCTTCTCCCTTCCTTTTCCTATACGCTGCTTTCTTCTCCTCTCCTTTCCCCTCACGTAGCAAAAATCCGATTACTCCTTCCCCACTTCCATTTGCTTTCTGCTATTTTCTCTCTCCTACTTTTCCATCTAAACTTCCTTTTCAGTACTTCCCCACCCCAAGTTGCTCTCCACAACTTCCCCTCTGATATTTTCCCGTCCCCTCATTTTCATCTCCTCTATTTTCTCCTCTCTTCCTTTTCCCCCCGTCTACTGAAAACGAGGATGCTAATGGGCGTTGTTCCCTTAAATGTGCAGTGGGACACATATGGCAAACTCCTTTAAAAAATTCGTAACTTGCAAAAAAGTTACCGTTTCGACTTCGTTAGAATCTCATTTTAAAGAAGAAGGATGGATCTATATAAAAAATTGACGTTCCTTGAGAGTGCGGCTCTTTTACCGAACTAGATAATTAGATCATTTTCGTCCAGTTTTTGTAGTCTGCCCTCTCAGTGTGTTTGCTGTTACTTAGTGAATTACTACAATATTTTTTAATTTAGTTTTTAGTGCAGGAAGATTTTTTTCAACAATATACAATGAAAACCTGACAAAAGAGTCGTGAAAAAAATAACTGAGTATATGTCATTTTACCAAGAACACGAAATATTTTCATTAAAAGCGAACCATAAAATGTTCCAACTGACATTTTTGTAACACAATCCTGGAAGGGAAAAACTAGCAAATGCTGCTAATGACAGTGGGAAGTGGCGTTCTTCATTAGCGTGCGAATATACATTCCCTGTACACCGAAAGTATCTTGGGTTGGGCTGACAAAATATTTCCGAGGTGACGTGAGCGAGATGAAAATGGGTGGCAGGAGAAGGGGACACAGAGGGGGGAAAGAGAGAGAGAGAGAATGACTAGGATCAGGAGCGAGAACTAGGTGCGAATATGCAGTGCTATGGGTTGATTGGAGAATAGTGAAATGTATTCATGTATGCATATGAATTCCGTCGGAAGGATAGACTGGGTGCCTCGACGCCTAGACACGGAGATGCTGTAGGCTAAAGCCCACCCTGTTGAAAAACATCTTAATTGGACCTCATACCCGGCGTCCCGCCCTACCCTATTTCCTCGGTCACCCTCCTCACACTGCACCGGCTTCAGTTCGAAACTCATCGATAACCGGAGTCTGGAATGCAAGAGGGATGCGATAAGAAAGAAATATTGTGAGAGTGATCAAGAAAAATGAAGAAGGGGAATTGTGGATGATGCTTATATGAAATTATTCCATAATACCCCCGGGATGCACCCGGGGGAATTATTCCCCCGAGTGCATCACCTGGGAATTTTTTCATTACAGATCGGAGGATCTGTAAGAACAAGGAGATTTGATTTTAGAATCTCTTTAGGCTCTTTAGAAGCTTATTTTCCAAAAGGAGTCTGTGTTCAACCCGAAGAGAAGGACAAAAATCGAATTTAATGATCAAGTCTCGAACTGATCAGTTAAGATATTACTTTGGCAGGAAACTCACCAATCAAAAAAATTTGTAGTAGAGTTCCAGTGTCACACAGTGGGCATAACATAGTGATGTTCCAAGACAGCACATTTTTTCTGCTGGGAAGGGAGTTCCTCAGCTTTCTTAATCATTCGGATTTACAATTCAACCTTTGATTCAAGTTGCAAGATCCATCTATCCCATCCATTATCTCAAACTCAATTATTCCATCCCGTCCTTAGAAAATCTCATCAACCGAACCATACTTCCAAAGAAGCCTAATCCTTTTCCCGAAATGAGATTCCTATAATTTCTTGGAACGCGGAACTCTCTTATCGACCAGATGGCAGGGCTCAAACTGAAAAAAACAACATCCAGACAATTATCTTAATCTCTTTTTCCCTGCATTTATTAGCTGATGAATATATTTATCTTGCTAAAAATGTTCTGATGAAGTTTCGCTAAAGACGCAAATCTGAGAATATTAGTTATTAATTAAGGCAGGTGTGGAAGAAGTGGTTCTTAAGATTGGCCGCATTTCAAAAGCTGAGGAGGTTCCAAAGTGGCTGGAAGATGATCGTGATTGCTGGAAAGTGGTGTTCGTGGCTAATCGTAGCGCTATTTGGGTAGAATGAGAACCATGTCGATAGGACGAAGCTGTCGGCTTCTACACTTAATCACTTCTGCTAATTGCAGAATGATTGCTCCATGCTTCAAGATTCAATAATAGGGTTGTTACACCTTCTGCCTCTCCTCCTACTTACACACTTGATTCCCTAGACCAGTTATTGACGTTGTACGATGGATTTGTAATAGTCAGTCTTCCTTCACTGTAATTGCTCCATCTCTTTAGGTCCAAACTTGATCATGGAATTTGATTTTTCTTGGGAAAAGATGTCCTAAGAAGATGACATCTTTCCTTTTTCAACTGAAGGAAAGATGTCCTGTTCGAGATGAAGTACTTCTTTGGAAAGTGAGTATTTAAAGAGCCTACAGAGCTTCTTAAATTGGATGGTTGACTGATTTTGGAAAGTGAGCATCTAAAGAGCCTACAGAGCTTCTTAAATTGGATCTCCTTCTTCTTACAGATCTTACGATCAATAAAGAAATAATCCCCCTGGGTGCATCCTCCACATTGACATACATTTAATATTCTTTTTTTGCTAAAATTATCGTTGTCCATGTTAGGTTAAACTATTTAAACACCCTCATCGTGATAATTAGCCTGTTAAAAATTACTGAGGTCTAAACTTGCCACCGCTAGTTACGATGTAGTTACAAATCCCTAATAATTGACACTGAGTTCCAAGTTGAATTTGGTTGGGGTAAATTCCTGCAATAAGCGATGGGTCGCCTAATGAAGGGTCTTGAGGATAGGTCTGAGGCTTTGACTAAGCTACACTTGACTTTAATTATAATTGTCCTGACACTTAACCCAGATTATAGGACGCAACCCTCTTGAGAAGCTTGATGAGCCAGAAGGAAAATTCATCAAGTTTAATTATCAGTAATTGTAAATTATAACCAGTCTTCTGTATTATCGCAGAAGTTTATGAAGATTTTTGAAGAAGCACCTTTAATATAAGTTTATATGACGTCAGTCCATAAAGATGAAAGAGTTATCGACTCTGTGAAGTGAAGTGTAGTCTGGCATAAACACAGAAAATGCTAATAGACCGGAAGCCTAATTACAACGGTATTGCTGTAATGAAACGCTGATATAATACTAGCGACCATCCACAATCGATAACTCAACGACTCGAGTCCCTTCTGACCCGATGTACAGATGAACGTTTATCGCACAATAATTTTTAATTACGCTCGCGTGTCTGCGTACGATAATGTAACACTTGCACCGATACTCGAAGCTTTATGCGGTAAGAGTTCTGACTTTTTTTTCCTGGCTGAAGCGTAATTGAATAATGAATCAGAATGAGGTAAATTTCTTTTAATTATATGTCTTATAATTGTAGATCTTACAGTATACATCGAATACAATATACACCTTATAATTATATAGCCTACAATAATGAGCTGCTTTATTCCTTGAAATCTCGTGAAGTGTCAGCGAATTCTCTGAAATCCCTTGAAATTTTGCCACATCTGTGAAGTCCTCTGTCAAAGCATTAAATACACATTTTCTAAAAGCGTCCAGCATGCTGATTAAAATAATGTATGCTATGTGACAATTACCAGACGGGAACCAAGAAAAAACCAGTTTTGAAAATCGCGGAGTGGGAAGTGCATCCAAAAAACGTGTACAACCAGTTTAGTTAAAACATTCGATACCCATGCATTTCGATGTGCCGATTATGAATATGATAGTGAAAATATGCGCAAACTTCATTTTCGGGATAAAAACTTGAAAAAATCGTCATTTCTCAATAAATTGTTCATTCCGTCAGTAATAATTTCGATAACTCTTTATTTTACAGAAAAAATTTTCAGATAAAAGTTGTAGACCTTGACAAGATGCTTATTTTATGTTCTACATATTTTTTATCTGAAACCATTCGTTTTTGAGAAAATTCATGTCAAATGTGTCCAGAAAAGCTTAGCTATTTAAGAACGCTTTTTTATGATTTTGACCTCAATTTTCTCCAAAAAAAATTATTTTGGGAAAAAATCTATAGTATATAAAATAGCCACCTTTTCAAGAACTACAACTTTTATCTGAAACTTTTTTCAAAAAAACTTAGCTTTTCAGAAACATATTTTCTAACACATTGGACCTCACTTTTCTTAAAAAAGAAAGGTTTTAGAGAAAAATATATACAACGTAAAATATGCATCCTTGCAGAAGCTAACATTTTCGTTTGAAACTTTTTTGTGTAGAATCAATAGTTATCGAAATTTCGCTAAAGGAATTAAAAATGTACTGAAAAATTACGGTTTTTACAAGTTTTGACCTTGAAAATGAAATTTACGTCCACTTTCAATATCATATTCGTAATCAGCACATCAAAATACATGAGTATACGAAGTTTTAAATTAACTGGAGGTAGTCGTTTTTCGGATGCACTTCCCAAGTCCGCGAGTTTAAAAAGTGATTTTTTCTTAGTTCCCGTATAGTAATTGACACATCATTTTAATCAGCACGACGGATGCTTTCAGAAAATATATGTTTCATGCTTTGATAAAGTGGGCGGGGGGTGATTAGTATTTTTACTTACCGTTGTCCTTTATCCTTTTTTGTTGACTTTTCAAATTTTTGTCTGAAACGTAATTGAGTAATGAATCTAAATGAGTCAGACTTCTTTTAATAAAAAATCTTTTAATTGTATATCTTATAATTATACATCTTACAATTATATATTCTATAATGATAATTATATCGTACAATAAGCAGCTTCTTTTATTCCTTCAAATCCCGTGAAATGTCACAAAATTCTAGGGATTCCAGTAATCTTCGGAGATGACTGGGAACCTCTAGGAAATTCTGAGGAATCGATTCCCAGTTAGTTTTTCAAAATTTTTTTTACCTGGAATTCCAGAAGGATCCTTAAAATTGCTGAAATCTCATGAAGTGTCTTCGACTTTTCGAGACTTCTCTAGAATTTCCTTAAAGTCCTGTGAAATCCATTGAGCTTCCATGAAATTCCATTTAAATTCCTTGAAGTCTCTTAAAATTCCGTGAAGTAGATGACACATCCCAACATCTTTAGAAGCTTCTTCAATATCTGCGATTTTGTGAATTCCTGTGAAGTCCTTAAAAATGCCCTGAAGTCGTTAACGTCCTTTGTGGTTCTCGAATTCTTCTAAAATTCTTTTTACACGAAATCTTCAACTCTTACAATCTTATAACCCCTTATAATCTCTTAAAATCAAAGGAGCAAAAATTTGAAATGCAGATGAATTTGATTGAAGTTGGATCTGTTTTGGACAGACCTCATAACATATTTTTTCTTCTCTTCTTTGTAAATATCATTATTGCCAAGTTGAACTAACATTTCGCGTCCTTGCGTGTCGGGATAGTGTAGGTTGGGGCGCGACGTGTTTGGGATACCCCGGCGTGTCGGTTATGACTTGTTTATACGAGGACTAATTTATTACCAACCCTCGTAACGCACGAGCCACCTCTCGAGAACTACGCAAAGAGAGTCCAACATTAGAGGGACTTTGTTAACAACTGTGCATGAGAACTGAATTTTTTTCCACGAATGACATCTCCCTCTGGAAATGTCTACTTTTGTAATTTACATTACGTGTTCTGCATAGACAATATACCTTTCCCGAAGAACAATAATGTCATCTCGTTAGCAGAAGTTGGCACAGTATTGACTTTCGAGGAAGGGAGGAAAAGTTGAATTTCTCAGAGGGAAACCAACAGGCGTGAATGGAAAGGGGTGAAGTCCCTTGTGTAGGAAATGGTGGAGCGAGTTGAAAATTCTTTTTGCGAATGGAACTCGTTGGAGGCGATGCTCGCCCAACCACGCGTCAAACTCTGTTATGGATCGAGTCGGCAAAGTTCAGTTATAAAATTTGAAATATCCTGAAAATCTGGACGGTCTCGATCACTGGGGATCGGATTTTAAAGAGTTGTAGCTCTTAGTGAGATTTTCTAGATTTTTAAACATTTTAAAAAGATGCTGGATTATTATTATATTTTATTAAACTTTCCTGATTGCTTTTCAAAGTTGCAATCATAAAAAATCTGTATTTTTATTGTTTCAGGTCCTTCATTTTGGGGTCTTATAAATCCTCAATGGTCCCTGTGCAGCAAAGGCAGACGGCAAAGTCCCATCAACATCGAGCCAGACAAGTTGCTCTTCGACCCTCATCTGAGACCATTGCACGTGGACAAACACAGGGTAATTTGTCAATCCTTCTTTTTCTGGATGCTTCTTGTCTTTTTAGTCTCCTGTGGGATCCATACTACTCCAGAGCCAAATGTGAGCCAAAGCGCTCGTCGTTTTCAACTTTCCCTCCGCCGCAAATGAAGATGAAAGACTCTACTTGATAAATGTTCGCTGCAGGATATGTCACTGGGATATAAATCCGATTCTACTTCGGCCGATGTTCAATTTAAAAAATTTCTTATCTAAGAAAGAAGGGCTTCTTCTAAGAGTATTAAAAAGGACAATGTTAAGTGATGATAATAATTTGGCCCGCCTCTGTCAAAGTATGAAATATACGTTTTCAGGAAGCGTCCGCTGCGTCGATTAAAATGATGTATAATATGTGGCAATTACCATTCGGGAATCAAGAAAAAATCAATTTTGAAAATCGCGGTGAGGGAAGTGCATCCGAAAAGTGTGAACCTTCAATTCAGTTAAAACTTCCTTTACTCATGTATTTCGATGCGCTGATTACGAATATGATAGATGCAATATACGAACATTTTATTCTCAAGGTCAAAACTTGAAAAAACTCAATTCTTAAATAAATTTTTCATTCTCTTAGCACTATTTCAATAAGTATTGGCTCTAGAGAAAAAAGTTTCAGATAACAGTTCTAGCTCTTAAAAAGACACCTATTTTATGTTGTATACATTTTTCCCCTAAAGTCATTAGTTTTTTGAAAAAATTGGGATCAAAGTGTCAAAAAAAGCGTTTTTGGAAAGCTATGCTTTTTTGGAAGCATTTAACCTCAATTTTCTCAAAAATGAATTTTTTCAGAGAAGAAATGTGTACAACATAAATATCCACATTTTCAAAGGCTATGATTTCTTTTTAAAAATTTTTTATGTAGAATCAATTATTAAAGAAATATTGCTAAAAGAATGAAAAATTTATTAGAAAATTGCGTTTTTTAAGTTTTGATCCTGAAAATGAAATTTACGTGTATTTTTACTATCATATTTGTAATCAGCGAATCAAAATACATGGATATGCGAAGTTTTAACTGAAATTGAGGTACACACTTTTTGGATGCACTTCCCACTCTGCGCTTTTCAAAACTGATATATAATTGAAATATTGAAAAAATTAATTTTTCACTCTTTTAACACTATTTTGATAATTGTTGGTTTTACGTAAAAAATTTTAGGCAAAAATTATAGCCCTTGAAAAAATGCGCATTTTATGTTGAATATTTTTTTTGTTTCTAAAACCATTCGTTTTTAAGAACATTAAGATGAAAATAACAAAAAATGCGATTTTGAAAAACTAAGCTTCTTTTGAAAAAAATTTCAGATAAAAGTTGTAGTCCTTGAAAAGGTGCAGATTTTATATGCTATGCATTTCTTTCTTAAACTATTATTTTTAGAAAATTGTGGTCAAAAGCGTCAAAAAACGCATTTGTGAAAAGCTTTTTTTGACACTCAATTTTCTCAAAACAGGATGGTTTCAAACAAAAAAAAAAACATAAAATACACATATTTTCAATCACTATAACTTTTATCTCAAAGTTTTTTCTGTAGATATAATAATTGAACCGCCGCAACGTAGAGGAAGGAATAACATTTTTGGTACGAGCGCAAACTGATCATGACAATGTAAACTTGACAATTTAAAAAATATTGTTTGATGTTATCCAAACAAATTAAGGACTCCAAATAAATTTCCTAAAATTAAAGTTTAAAAATGTTTACAAAAGTGATGAAAGGCCACTGTTTTTCTCAATATACTTTTCATTATTTTAGTAATATTTTTATAACTATTGATTCTACATAAAAAAGATTTTAACAGAAATTGTAGCCCTTGAAAGGATGCATATTTTACTTTGTATACATTTCTTCTCTTAAACCATTCGTTTTTTAGAAAACGGAGGTCAAATGTGTTATTAAATGCGTTTTTAAAAATCTAGACTTTAAAAAAAAATTACAGAAAAAAGTTTTAGATAAAATTTGTAGACCATGAAAAGATTCATATTTTATGTTCTGTACATTTTTTCTCTGAAAAAATATTTTTAGAAAATTGAAGGCAAATGTGTCAAAAACGTGTTTTTAAAAAACTAAGCTTTTTTAAACATGTTTGACTTCAATTTTCTAAAAATGGATGGTTTTAGAGAAAAAATGTATAGAATGTAAACTATGCATCCTTTGAAGTGCTATAACTTTTATTTGAAGCTATTTTCTCTAGATCCAATACTTATTTAGAATAGTACTAAAAGAATGAAAAATTTATTGAAAAATGACGGTTTTTTTAAGTTTTGACATTGAAAAAAAAAATTTTCGCGTATTTTCACTATCATATTCGTACTCAGCGCTTCGAAATATATGGGCATGCGAAGTTATAACAGAATTGGAGATATATGCTTTTCGACTACACTTCCCACTCTGCGATTTTCAAAACAGATTTTTTCTTGGTTCCCTTGAGGTAATTGCCACATATCATGCATCATTTTAATCAGCCCGTTGAACGCTGTAAGAAAATGTATATTTTGTGCTTTGACAAATGGGGCTCAAAATACCATTATCACTTAACAATGCCCTGTATTTTTTAGTCGAATTTGATTAATTTCAGATGGATATAAAATTTTAAGGCTGATAAAGTCAGCGTCTCGTGAGATTTTATGGTAGCGACGCGCCGAGGATCCCGGAACTATTATGGGTTTTCCCGTTGCCGTCACTCTTCGTCCGATTTCTCTTCAACGTCCGCGCTCGTGATATATCATCGGCTTGCGAAACCAGAATTTTTCCTTTGAATTCGAAACCTGTCACTGATTAAATTATTGGTTATTATTAAAAATAATAAATAAATAATTAGAAATAAAGTTCCTAGTTTCTTCCAATCTCATATATTTCTTATCCAAAAAAGAAATTCTTTCTTCTCTTACGGGGTTTGAAAATTTATTCTGGAGTCAGAATCAATTAGCGTCAGGGAGATGAGCCATAATTTTTCAAGCATCGACTTGCCTTTGGTCCTTATCGCTTAAAAACAGAGGGCAGAACGATGGTTCGATCATAAACTACTTCCGTGTTAGGGAAACACCGTCTGCATACGAAAGTGAGTCACGATGTGCACGATACGAAGTATGAGCTGCTATAGAAGTCCGATTTTTATCAGAAAACCAAGGCTTCTCTGAAAGTTTAAGGAACTCTGGTTCCTGAACCAGACAATATTAATTTTAATCTCTTTCGTCTCAATCAGAAGAGATGTTCCTTTTAATAGAAAATAATCGATGAAAGCGAACGTTAAAGTCATCGTTTGCGATAATAGATCTCGAGGTTTTTTTCCCCAGCATTTCTCTCCTTCGTTGGCGCGGGAAATTTTTCCTGGGCAACTTATTTAATTCGATAATAGAGTTATTAATTACCCGGCTCCCACCTCGTAATATGCAGTCTCGACCGCCTCCTTAGCAGTAACTAAAGACGCTAGAAAGACTAATTTTCTATTAAGAAAACATTTATTCAGATTTCCTTTGACTCGCCAAAAGGTGCTTCCGGATTCCACATTGTACCAAGGTCTTTTATATTTATCAAAAAATCGTTTACAGTTTTACTTTTCACTTCAATGCTTCATGGATTTTTTTATTTCATAGCGAATATCAAAAGCGTGTTTAATACTTGTTACAATACAACTTTTCTGCTTCTTTTGCAAACGTGAACGTAGGTTTGAAAGCGTTCCTAAAGTCGTAAAACCTCACGCAGATTTTCTAAATCCTATTTCAAAGGGGATTCAACCCAGCGGTTTTGTTCCTACCGAAACAAAATTGCAGTCTGGAATTTTATTTAAATTTCTCCTACCAATAAAATGCTACGAATAATTCCAGACATCTCTCGAGCGATACTGACATTTCTACACTGAAAATTATAATTACTTTCCCAGCTTGCGATTCACCAGGATCCGAGCAATAAAACTCCCGTCGCTGTTTTTCAGGAAAAGTACACTTAAAACTAGAATCAACCGGCCAAACTTAGAAGCCATTAATGTAAAGTACTGTACGACTCTCAAAGAGTAAAACAAATCGCGTAACGTAAAGTAGCGTCGCTTTCGTAAATAGTCTGTTTAGGGTTGAAAAGGCAAGCGTTTCACACCGAAGAGACACGAATCGTCTCCGGTCTTTGTCTCCTTCATCCCCTTTTCCATACCTCCTGCATTCTTTCCCTTCCCTTTCCCATTCCCTCCTATTTCCTCCCTTTCTTTCTCTTTGCCATTTCGCCTCTGGTTTCACGCCAACTCTCCTCCACCTCTCTTTTTCTCCAAACGGTAACGCAAGGGTGGCAGAAGCTCATCGGATGCATTCTACCACCTTTGAAATCCGCTCGACCCTCTGGCACCACCATTGTTTGACCCTCGCTGACAGAACGTGAAAGAAAGAGAAAGACAGAGCGAGAGAGATAAAAAAGTTTTCTAAAGCGCTCAGTCAGCCTATGATCTCAGTACCGGTTGTTGGAAGCCACAGCCATTTGGCTATAACCACGAGAGCCGAGTCGAGGTGTCGCTCTGATCCTTCCGCTGGTTTTAATCGCGGACTGCAGTCGCCCTTTGCTAGCTTTAAAGTCCTCTTACTACCTACCATAGACCAAAACTTCTCCCGTCTCCAAATGCCAAGGCGAATTTATACGCCGTTTAACCCGGTTAAAACTTTGGCACTTAAATTAAACAATAGAACGAACAGCCCTCGAACGTTCGTCTTTGGTTAGGCAGCTTGTTTTCTCCTTCTATTTTTCCCTCCTGGTCGTTTTTTACAAGTTTGGGATTGCTCTGTCCATTCTCCCTTGAGAGACGTCGATTTTATTTTTTTTTGGACTCTTTGGACAGGATTTCTGAGTGCCAGAATTATTATGGGTTGAGAGTTTCAAGCAAAGGAATTTCTAAATGTTTGACCTTATAAGATTCTTAGGATTGTGGACTATTGAGCAATGGGCTGTTAAGGAAGGGGATCTTTAATTAATGGGACTGTTAATTAATTGGACTTTTAGGCAAGGGGATTTTTATTCCATAGGACCAGTGGGAAATGGAAGTTAGAAGGAATGGGTCTTTTAGTAACGGGAAATTTACGGAAAACCATAATTAATTGGACTCTTAAGATTGCTGAGGAACGGGACTTTTAAACAACGTTTTTTATTTAATAGGACTGCTAGACAATGGGACATGGAAGGAATGGGAACTTTAAGCAATGGGATCTTTGAGCAATAGGACTTTTAAGAAATGAGACCTTTAAGCGACAGGAATTTTAGTCAATAGTACTTTTGGAGAACGGGATTTATAAACAAAGGGACCTTTAATTAACATAACTTCAAACAATGAGGACTTAATTAACTTCACTATTAAGCAACGGAACTTTTAGCAATGGGACTTTTAAGTTACGGAACCGTTTAACAACGGAACTTCAGCAACAGGAAATTTAAGTAAAAAGGCCTTTAAGCAACAAAACCTTCAATAAATAAGACTCTTAATTAATTGTAATCTTAAGATTGATAGGCAACGGAAATTTTAGCAATGGGATTTTTAAATAACGGAACCGCTCAGTAACGGAAAATTTAGGGAAAAGGACGTTTATGCAACGAACCCTTAAATTAATGGGACTTTTAATTAATTGGACTCTTAAGAATTCTGGGTAACGGGGCTTAGAAGCATTGGGATCTTTAATAAATTGACTTTTAAGAAACGGGACCTGTAATTAACTTGACTATTAGGCAACTGTACTTTTAGCAATGGGACTTTCAAGCAACGGACAAGTTAAGCAGCGGGACTTTCAACAACGAAAAATTTAAATAAAAGGATTTCAAACAACGAAATCTTTAATAACAGAATTCCTAATTAGTTGGACTTTCAAAATTACTGAGAAACAAGACTTTTAGCAATAGAACTTTCAAGTTTCGAAACCGTCAAGCAACAGGACTTTCAGCAATGGGAAATTTAAGTAAAAGGCCCTTTAAACAACGATTCCTTTAATTAATGGGACTCTTAATAACCTAGACTTTTAAGCAACGGGATTTTTATTTAATAGGATTGCTAGAAATTGGAATGTGGAAGGAATGGGAACTTTAAGCAATGAGGTTTTTCAGCGATGGGACTTTTAAGCAACGGGAATTTTAGTCAATTTTAGTCAATTACTTTTGGGAAACGGGATTTATAAACAATAGGACCTTCAATAAACGTAACTTTAAGCAACGGAAACTTAATTAATTTAACCATTAAACAATGGAACTTTTAGCAATAGGACTTTTAAATAATGGAACTGTAAAGCGACGAGTTCAGCAACGGGAAATTTAAGAAAAGGACCTTCAAGCAACAAAACCTTCCATTAATAGAACTCCTAATTAATTGAAATCTTATAAATGATGGGCAGCGGAACGTTTAGCAATAGGATTTTTAAGTGACGGAATTGGTAAGCAACGGGACTTTCAGTAACAGGAAATTTAAGGAAAAGGACCTCTAGGCAACGAAACCTTTAATTAATAGGACTTTTAATTAATTAGATTATTAATATTTCTGTACAGTGGGACTTTAAAAAAAGGGACCTCTATTAACTTGACTTTTAAGGAACGAGACCTTTAATTAATTTGACTATTAAGCAGCTGACTTTTAGCAATGGGACTTTCAACCAACGGAACCGTTAAACAACAGGACTTTTAGCAACGCAAAATTTAATGAAAGGACTTTAAGCAACGAAATCTTTAATTAATGGAGTTCTTATTTAATTGGACTCTTAAGATCGCTGGGCAACAAGACTTTTAGCAATGGTAATTTCAAGTAACAAAACCGCGAAGTAACGGGACTCTTAGCAATAGGAAATTTAAGTAAAAGGTCCTTTGAGCAACGAAACTTTTAATTAATGGGAATTTCAATTAATTGAAATCTTAAGATTTTAATTTTTAATCTTTAACTTGAATCAATGTGGCCTTTAATAAATTGACTTTTAAGGAACGGGACCTGTCATTAACTTGACTATTAACATAAGCAACTGAACTTTTAGCAATGTGAATTTCAAGCTACGGATTCGTTAAGCAACTGGAAATTTAAAGAAAAGTATCTTTAAACAACGAAACCTTTAATTAATAGGACTTTTAATTAATTGGACTCTTAAGATTTCTGGACAACGGAACTTTAAAGCAATGGAAACTTTAAGCATAGGGACCTTTAATAACTTGACTTTTTAGGAACGAGACCTGTAATTAACTTGACTATTAAGCAACTGAACTTTTAGCAATGGCACTTTCAAGCAACAGAACCGTCAAGCAACAGGACATTCAGCAAAGGCAAATTTAAATAGAAAGTCCTTTGAGCAACGAGACCTTTAATTAATGAGACTCTTAATAAACTGGATTTTTAAGCCACTAATCCTTCATTTCATAGAACTGCTGGGCAATGGGACTTAGAAACAAAGGGAACTTTAAGAAATTGGCCTTTTAAGCAATAGGACTTTGGGAAACGGGACTTTTAAATAATGGGACCCTTAAAAAGACCAGTAAGAAACGAGACTTTTAATTAATGGGACTCCTAACTAACTTGCGTCTTAAGTAACGGGACATTTGGGACATTTAAATAACGGAACCGTTCAGCAACGGGACCGTGAAGTAACAGGACTTTTAGCAGCGAAACTTTTCAGTAAAAGGACCGTTAAGCAGCCAGATCGGTTTTTTGGGCAATAGGAAAATAGTACATTTAGGCAATGGGAATCTTAAGGATAGAGAACTTTCAGCAACGGGACCCTAAATTGACCATTAATTTTGGGCAACAGGATTTATAAAGAATGTGACCTCTAATTAACTTGACTTTTAAGAAATGGGACCTTTTAACAACGAGACCTTTAATTAGTAGGACACTTAACAAACCGGAGTCTTAAGACACAGATCTTTCATTCAATAGAATTTCTGGGTAATGGGACTTAGAAGCAAAGGGAACTTTAGGCAATGGGACTTTTTAACAATAAAAATTTTGGCAACGGAACTTATAAATAACACAGGCCGACAAAATTTGACAAAGGTCCGGAACCAGAGACCAAACCTAGTATACCCGAAGGTTTTTGCTGCGCTGAATCCGAATCCGACCTCAGAAATATTCCATCACCCTCAGTTTTCGAGATATTGTAACCTAAAAGTGCAAAAAACACCGTTTTTTGCTATATTTGAGGTTACATAGCATCTTGAATAAATTTTTTTTTCAAAAACGGGCGAAAGCATCACAAAGGAGCACCCTTGCCCTCTGAAATCCATTTTTCAGATTCAAGATAGCTTTTTTTTTCATCGATATATCATTGATTGAAGTTAAGTATTTTCGCAGTTTCGTAACAACGTTAAAACACCCTATATAGCATATGTGAGGCTATAAGCCCAATTTATAAGTGATCGTATTCGATCGAAAAAATCTATATAT
>JBAGKK010046155.1:0-28581 GCA_037177015.1 Euceroptres primus
GCTCTAGAACAAGAGAAAAAATTTTCAGGACAATCAAAAATTTGGATTAAAATCTCACGTGGAATCAGCCATTTACATATAAAAATAACCAGTTTTCCAAAATGTTTCTAAAATCTCGTGGTTAACAGTCTCAAAACCAAATATCTATTTAAAATCTCTAATTAATAATTAGTTTCACCATTTTTAATCTAAATTAGTTTTCTTTCACAGAAATTAAAATTTCTTTTTCCAAAAACAAAAAAGACTCGCCCAGAATTGCGTATTTGAACATTCAACCCGCTCATTTCGCACGCAATACTTTTCAATTTTTTTAATCCAAGGCGGGTGTGGACCCATTGAGCGTGAAGCCACGTGGTTGGCGAATAGCCAGCTGGAAAAGTGGCCGAGTTATGTTTATAACTACATATATATCCACGAGGGATTTGCCACGCTTCGTAACAGCTATACTGTGCAAGTCTTACAAGTTTGCTGTCTACGAGACTCAAATCTTGGAACGAAGTCCACAAATTCTTGATAAAAGGACTTGCATCGACTCCTTTGATTTGTCACTGGAATCTTTTTCTTTGAGTATCGCCCATAGAGATTCCTCGCAGATTTTTTTTATCTTCCTTTCTTCAGTCCCTTCAGTCCTTTAATTCAGCATTACTCTTCTGCATTTACGACTTCTGAGGATCGTATTACGAAAGCTCAGTCATTCTTTGCTTTGAGGATGGAAGATTGAATGAAACCGAGGCAAAGTCAGGGTCAGTGGTCCGTAACTTTGTTCTATTTTTAGACTTTACTGCTCTTTTGGACTCTTTTCACCGTGCGCATTGAATGCATTTGGCCTTTGAGGTGGTAGATTACAGTTTAGCTTGTTTATCAAAAGGTGGAGCTGTTTGGAAGTTAATGGCTGATGTGGAGTCGTTTTCAATCAACAAATTAGGAGTGTCTTTGATTTATATTTAATGAAGATGCTGCTCTTTACGTAGAAGTTGTTGGTTTTCTTTTGCTAAGAATGCTTTCACTCATTTATTTCCTTTAGGGAAGATTAGTTTCTGGTTAATTGAAGAAATCCTTTTCTTTTCATCAAGATTTAAAAGCTTTCAAACATTTATGACCACCAACTTGAAGCATTTCGGGACCCTTTCTCTAATTCGGGGCATTTAAATTATTGCTCTGAACTTTGAACTTTTCCATATTGATAAAAACATTTCTATTCAAAATAATACAACTAAGGTTTAATTTAATTTTTTGGTTTTTTAATACATTTTCACATTAGTTTATATTTGGTATCATATTTGTAGACTAGAGATATTTACATTATTCAGTCAAGCATAAAGAAACGTGATTCGTAAACACCGAGTCCCTCTTCCTTATGTTTCATTCATGACATAAACTACATTGCTCAAAATGAAGAGACTCAACATTTCTATTGAGACAAATGCTAGCTTAATAAGTTCGCGCAGTTTACTTCGCAATGAGAAGCTGCCAGTGACGGAAGTCAGACGTCAACGTCTCGAATTCACCTTCAGTTTTCCAAATTACATAACTAGTCTTCTAAAAGCCAGTCTCCTTCCGGTGTGAGTCATTTCTCTCTCTGCTGATGACAAATTATGAAGTCAGTTAAAATTACTCTGGGGTTGTCTATTTTCACAACAGCCTTGAACCTAGAGTTCAACTTTTTATTCATAAATTAAATTTGGACTGTTTCTTCATTTCATTATTAAACTTTTAAATAATCATTAATTGATTCAATATAAAATATCCGATACTTGATTAATATTTCGAATAATCAATATTTAAAACTGGAAATTGAAACTTCGATTTCAGTAATGTGTAGCTTTTAATCGTGTATTCACAGCGTTGTTATAAATTTATTTTCTGTAACGGTTAACCTTGAACCATCGAAATTATATTAGTTATATATATATATATTGAGAATCTCAGGGGAGTTTACGGTATAGATTCTCGATATGCAGAATATAGAACGACAATGAACATTTAGAGCTCCACAATTTCGGTCGCCGTAAATATTTTAGTGTGATTGAGCCGTTATTTTAGAGTTAATATCAACAGGGTCACTATATATCGATTTTATATTCAAGTACGCTTTGGATTTTCGTATAGCTTTTCCAATTTCCTGCCCCAGTGATTCTGATGATTAAAAAAAAGAGTGATAAGTTTAAATATTAAAATTGCCTTTAAATATATCAGATGACCTTAAAATTTGAAAGCTTTCCGATTTTTGACTTTGGTTCTGATTCAAATTTAGAGAGAGAACTTTTTTTACTTTGTATAAATTGAGTTGCTTAAAGCTTCAAATTTCAAAATTAAATTGAAATCAGGGTGCATTTCTGTAAATGTTTTAGAAACTTGATTCCGAGTATAAGATTTCTCTGCCATTGTTTTCGAGCACTTTATACGATATACGTAACTAAAGTAACATCAGGTGACCCTAAGGTCCCGAATGCACTATTCTGGTCGACTTGAAGATCTCGTAAGAATTAGAAGGTGGGCGTCTATTAATAGATCCACTCATAGGATCTCTTTCCAGATCGCGAACTCTCGAAATTCAGTCGAACAGCTCTCTTGCATAATAGATCAACGTAATGAGAGCAGGAACGACAACTTTATTGCTCGCTAAGACATTTAGAGACGAGGCTTGGCTTTTGAACTTGGCGATCGAAAATGGCAAATGTCTCCCGTTTTGATTCGAATGGGTGGCGAACAATGAATCGACCCTGTGATCATTGATGGTTATGGATGTGCCGAATAATTATACCGCCGTTAAACTTCGGGGACTTAATTAAAGTCAGGATGTATTACACACAAAGGGAGGTCTTAAAATATCACTTTTTGGACGAGATTAATGTTTCCTGCAGTGGAATAAGATGGAATGCGATAGTGGATTAAAGATATTGATTAGATTAGCAGGTTTAAATGAAAATTGGAGAAATCAGCTTGATGAGAATTTAAAATTAAAATAAGCTTTTATCATTTCGATTTAATTATAACTACCTTTTCTTCTGATTTCAGAATCACGAATACAGTGGCTATGGGGAGGAGCCTCGACGCAAGAGGTATGAAAATGATTAATTATTTTAATTTCGAAATTGCTATAAATTATGGTTTCCAGAGTCCTGTTTTTTTTTTTTCGTTTAAATGAAGAAAATCGTTTTTCTGAACTCAAATTTATCTTGCAATGTTGTTCCATTTACAAATAAAAAGAAGCATCATGAGATTTTTTATCATTAAATTAATTTCTTCCCTAATAAACCAATAGTTTAAAATAAATTTGAATTAAAAAAGAAAGCAAATAAAAATTTCGTTCATTTGAACGTTCAGAACTTCAAGTACATTAAGACAACCTCTTCTAGAAATAAAATGTAATAAAATTAAACTGAATAATGTATTGAAATTAAGCCACTGAAATTTAAAATTTACTTTTAAAATGTTTCAAATCACACAAAACATACAAAAAATGTTTCAAAATGCAGTGCATGTATTTTAGACTAATTATCTCGAATAACGATTCTAGCTATTACGCAGGAGGACATTATGCGAGACACTAACGACCGTTTAAAATCCAGATGTTCACACATTGGTACTTTTCCAGATTTATTCGTGGCACATATAAAACCTAAATGTTTTTTTTTTGTATGATGACACATTTACGTTTGAGGGCGGCCGACAAAATTATCGAGTCGTGACACTTTTGCATTTGCGCATAGACGGAAGCATCTACAAATGTGTGAATCATGCACAGGGAGTTGCACAATCGATCTTGAGCAAAAGCTTTTTACTTGACTATCTCACCACGAGTACAACTAGCTTGTCATTCCACTTTGCTTCCAAATGGCACAAAAAAGTGTTGGATGGAGCAAGTGTTTGACAAGGGAAAAAGAAAATGTAGAAAAAAAATGAAGAGGATCCATTATAAAAATGCGAGAAATGCACAACGATGACTTTGTTGAATGTAATTTCGTCCCACTGAATATCGCACTTAACGCTCGAGTTAACTTCTTATTATTAGACTTGGCCAAAGTAGCTGTGGCACTCACAAACTTTGGTAACTGGCTGCATCGTTTAATTAATTTCGTCTTGAAATTTGACCTCCGCCTTGGTGGTTATCAACGGCTAATTCCATTTCTCGGTGTTCATTTAATTGCATATCATTCTTGTATTGTTTGATCTCGCCGGGAAATTGCAATGAACTTGATTCGTTAGCACTTTAATGATGTGCTGAAAAATAGCGGGTTTATTCAATGAAATATTCCTCCTTTATTTTTATCTCCTACTGGTTTAATAATTAATTAAAGCAAACTGTGTTTCTCACTTTTCAATAAAAATACTGCTCATAATTATTAACTCCAACAAAATTTTGGTGTAAATAAAATCAGTTATACATGCACAAATTGAATGAATAAATCAATAATTAATCATTCATAATGTACTTTTAAGTTGAATAAAATTTATTTTTTCTTGCAGGGAAGACAATAACAAACCAAATCACGTTCTCCTCTTCACAATAATCAACCCTGTCTACCCCATCACAGTGGTGAGTACCAAGCTTCATTTATTAACTCCTCGTGTAATAGAAAATATATTCATAGCTATCAAAAAGCTAGTTTGCAAAAAAAAAAAATATTGAATGTATTTGACCGCACAGCAAGTGCGTTGAAGTGGCAGAAGAGCAAGATAGATAGGAGAAAAAAATTTATAACAGCTGGAGATTCAGGCAGAATTGGATTGCAAATTACTAACTCGGGATTGCTTAACGTGTGGAACGGATTGTTCCGCAGTCGCATTCATGTCGATTTCACAGACTACTTTTTTGTTTTGTTTTTGCTCTTCGCCAGCAATAGATAGATTGGTGGCACATGTGTATCCACTTGTATGTATTTGTGATAGGAGATCGTTTGCACTCCTTGCATACGCAAGTGTTCGCATAGCTCACCGGTCACAATGCTTATTTTCTTCTGTCGCCTTGGCCGTCGTGCTAATTAAGGAGCTTCTAAAGATTCTGGTTTTTTAAACTTTAATTTTCTTAAAATCTATGATTTATTGAAACGTATTTGTTCACCTAATCTTGTTTTGAGAACGCATTTTGAATCTGTCAATGTTGTAAAAATTTTAACCTATTTTTCATACATAAAAATTGAAGAGGAAACCTTCTCCAATTTGTTTCTCATTACCAGTAAACGCTTTTATGTTCAAACTATTCATAAATTTTTAAAAACTTCTATAAAGTTGGAAAAATCGGAGATAGTACTAGGGTCACGAATACATAAGACGTATTTCGTACTTGAAGTATTTTTTATAAAGATTGAGTTTATCAAATAAGTTCTCGTGCACTTGTGCCGCATTTCTTCGTCTCTCTATATATAACGGATTCAGCGTAGTTATTAAGTCTAGCTCTGGAACCCAAGACGATTACAAGCCTACCACAAAGACGTGTTACACCACGTGTATGCAAATACGGCTAGATTATCATTGCCTTCCTCGCTTTTACAGATATAGTTATATCACCTAAAGCATTCACAAGACCTGAGGAACACTTGCACTATAAATTAGTAACCGTGCTCCAAACTTGATACTTACTCTGAGGTCTCGTTGGTCTTCAAAGATAATTTCGCCATTAAGTGACCGCGATGTTTACACATCGCGTGAGCATTGCATGGTTCCTCGCAATTTGTAGAAACTCGCTTACCTATTTAACTCTGTTTCAAAACTGCCCTCCCAAGCTTTGACTGCTAATTCTGCCTTCGATCCCTGCATATTAAATCAGCCCCACTGCCTCCATAAAAAACAACGTTCCTACCGCGTCCTTCTTAAATCACTATAGATAAACGATTTCTGGCTTTATATATATCCAACGATAAAATCTTCTTGACAACAAAAATTAGTCTAATATTGGAAGTTTAAAATGAATTTTTGTTGGTTCTCTTTAATAAATTAATATAATAAAATTAATTAGTGATTGTTTCAAGGTGGAAATTATTTTAGTTTCTCAATGAACATTAACTCGTTTCAAATAAGTTTCTCTACACTCTCTAATTCTGAATTAATCAAATTTTGCTAATTCATCGGTGACTTAATTCTAGCTGTGGTTATTAGTAGAATTCTATTAAAAATTAGTGAAAAATTAACCAAAATCTCAGTAGATTTCTACTGACTCACCAGTAGAAACGATAACTGAAATTTCAGTAAGCATCACCAAAACTTCAGTTATCGTTTCTACTCGTGATTCAGAAGAAATCTACTGAAATTTTAGTAATTTTGCACTAATTTTCAGTAGAATTCTACTAATTGCCACAGCTAGAATTGAGTCACTGATGAATTAGTAAAATTTGCCTAATTCAGATTTAAAGAGCACTACAAAAGTGGCTGAAATTTCTACCACTTTTTATTTACTGTGGTTGGAAATTCATTTACTTTTGATTGAAAATTGATTCAGTTTCGATAATTGTATAAAGTTTCAACTAAAGTAGTTGAAGTTTCAACCAGATATTTCTATCAGTGTAGATACTTTCTAAACTTTATTACAGAAACCCGAAATTAAACCTGTTTAAAAACCGCGTTAGCTGATCGAGTTTTTGAAATAAAACTGAATCTATTACAAATAAAATTGTCTTTGAATCGTACCAAGCCTGTACAAAAAGAAGGTGTCCAATTTTTGTCTTTTTTATCTTTTTATTATCTAAGTGTGTTGAATCCGTTGAGTTGACTGGTATAATGAAAAATAAAATGAGGGCAAAAATAAAAAAATGATTGGGATAAAGTACTGTTGAAGAAAATAATTAGTAGCTTATCTTTAAAGACTTTTTCTTTTGCCTATAATGTATCTATACATTTGATTCAAGAATCATCTTCAAAGAAAGTGCGGTCGCGCTGCAAATAAAATTTTACTGCATGAGGCTCGTAACCATTAGAACGGAAGCGAACGAGACACTCAGGAAACTTTAATTTTCACTGATAACTGAGAATCTAACCAAGCATGGCGTTTAATAGTCTATAAATCTTGGCCGCTTTCTCTGGTCCTAGGGCACTACGGTCGAATTATGTTCCCATGTGTGAGCATAATGTTGGTTGTATCTAATACATTGTATGCACATTCACTATACTATACACTTGCACGTGAATATAAGCGACTAACATATTTTATGTTCGCGACCCAGTTCGTTCGTCTCTAAGGAGAAAGGTTACATTCCTCAGATCGAAACTTCCTCTTCGTTCTCTTCGTCTTTCTCATCCCTATTCCCGATGGTTGGCTTGATAATGATGATCAAGTTTTGTAATTTTCGAAGGTAAAGAAAACGTTGGGGAATTTCGAATCTGAAAAAGCTTTTACATTCGGTTGATTGAAAGTTTTGGGAGCTAAAAATGTAAAGCTTCAAACCCAGTCAACTTGAAACAGAAGTGTTCTTAATTTTTTTATTATTAGAATACTTTAAATTTTGTTGCTTACAAATTACACAATTTCCTTATTTTTATCATTGCGAAGAAAATATTCGCGAGCAAATTTTAAAATTAAATGCAATCCCTTTTCTTTTTGTCGGAGTTGTACCATATGCATGACCTATAACAAGATTTCAATGTTTGTTTTTTCTTCGGCTTTCTCTAGGAAGTTTCCCAATGGTTTTTGAACACGTGCTACTTCCGATCGTTTTTTCCATGTTATCTCATTCGTTGTTTATTTGTTGCACGATAACATTTGCTGTTTATTTTATAAGAAGACCAATTTAAATTAGAATTGTCGCGATCGAGTTGCCTTCTCCATCTGCGAGTCACGATTTATCGAATCTAATTTCGTCCACCTAGTTCGAAAAGTCATTTACAAGTTTATCAGAAGGAGATTTCAAACTTCGATTTGATAAGCAGGCAACTTCCAATCAGTAAACTCCACTAGCTACTGGCTCCTGAGTTTAAAAAGAGTGCAAGAAACATAAATTAGACGGCGTGTAAGTTTTCCGCGTGGGAAATGACGCGAGTTTCCTGGTATATAAGTAGCTTTACGCGGAAGTGCTTAAATACGAAACTTTGGTAACTATTTTCACTTTGCTCTTTAACATTAAAAGTTTTAAACATATTACGCTTTGCACTTTTGGGTACTAGATGAATTCATTTTTAATGTTCTTTTTAAGCCTTTAAGACGAGTGCTGAAGGCTAATCATAGAAGTTTAAAGCTGGATTTTACACTTTGTCGAGTAATTATTTGATTGGGAACTCAGCGATTTTCCTTATAACGAAGAGAATTGGAAGAAATATTTAAAAGTTTTTTTTTCAAAGAATGTTAAAATAATTGAGGATTTTCGATTTTTTTTTATTTGGAACATTTTCGCATTTAGAAGCATTCTGATTTGCATTATGAGATGAATGAAAATAGTTTCAGAATATGTACTTTAGAGATAAGTAGTTTTCCATGGTAAACGCAGCCAACGTCACTCAGATATTATGGTAATGCATGATAATAGAAACGACTTGTAAGAGAAATGACTTTCTGACGCGTTGAAATTTGTCATCGGAAGTTCCTAGAGGAATGAATAGTAGTTACTCTCTATAGAGAAGTAATCCAGAGGCAGAACTGAAAGATAATGTGAGAAAGTTGAGATCGCAGAACGTAGATCAAGTTCCTTAAGCTTTCGTTGAGCTTTAAAAATATGCTTCTGTGAGGAGAGGTTTTAAATCTTTTCATGCAAGAACATTTCATTTTTATTATTTTTTTTTTTTGCTCCGTAGACGGAAACATTATGACACACTTGATACTTAAAGCAATCTGTTCGCCTCTTATACAACGATAGATTTATTCTTATCGATCTAAACCTTTTTTTCTATAATAATTTTATTTTTGGACTTATGATAAAGAAAAGAAATTTGTTGAAAATGAGTCGCAAAAAATCTCTGTGGAAGCATTTCAGTTAATTTAGATGATAGATTACTTAATTAGCGAAACTTGCTAACTTCTGAAGTAACTCGCAAAATAGTCAGTTGACAAATGTCGACTCAACAAGATTCATCTCTCACTCCCTCGCTGCCAGATGGCGCTTTTAATTAAGACAAATCATCCCTGTGGCGTCTGACCATATGACACACATTCAAACTCGAAATCGCCGTATCGAAATGTTCTGTTAGAAAGAAACAAAAGCTCTGATTGTGACAGAAACATTCTCAATTGAATTCGTATATCCAGTTTTTCTTGGAATAAAAGGTTATTTATGTTCATCTTTAAATTATAGTTGTATTTATTATGCTTTTCGGTTGGTATATTTTAACCCTTTAGCTACCAGACCCTTTTCCCGTTGTCTAAAAATTCTGAAAAAATTCAGGAATAATATATGGTCATTTTTTGACTATTTTCTGCAATCAAAGTTTTTAATTTTTTTTTTGAGTTTTCTCGGCTTCTATTGAGTATATGATTACTTATAAACATCTTACGAGATGCGGAATAATCCACTTTGATCCAATCCACATATTTATTTTGCAGAATTTTAAGTTCATTACATGGAAATTCGAGAAAATCGAAAAAAGTGAACGTTGCAAAGTTGCAACGCTGGTAGCTAAAGGGTTAAAGTTTATTTTAATTACCAGGTAGACTCTTAAAAAAGAAATTTGCACTCGCTTTCAGAGACTTTCAAATTGAAAATGTAATCACTACTTCAGTATTTAATTTCCACAACTACAGGGTACTGTTGAACTCAGGCTATTTTTGCGAGAATTAATCATTGTTTGCTCGATAACGAGAACTAGAAAGGAAATAATTGACGGTACTCGTTATGGTTACCCCGGAGGGGTTATTCGGAATACATGCGAACACAAATTATCGTCAGTGCTCTCGTGTCTTTCCTCTTTTCGTGAATTTCGTAACAGAAAAGAAAAAAAAAATACGGAAAAGAGACACACGGAACTTTTCATTTAGAACTTTTTGAACAACCATCCAACTCTGAAAAAGACTGCCATTTCTCCCTCTGGGAACATTAAATGGAGCATTGATCGTCAAGTTTTTTTCACGACAGTTTACATGCTTGCTGCTACTTCTTTACTTTGAAATATATTTCGGACAGTCTGATTTGAATCGTAACGATAAGCGGAATAATTTAACTCCTGTTTCGGTTCATGAAAATTTATGTATTTAAATCGTTGATACCGTTTCCTGATTATTATTTTTCCTAATGAGAGTTCTCAAGTTGTTTCTTGTTATTAAGAAACGAAATATTGACGTGTAATTGTTTGGTGAAGAAAAATATTTGAAGAATAAAAGCTATCAAAACTAAAATTCTATTATAATAAAAAAACAGGTAATTTTTAGACGTGTCCAGGTTATTCAAAATCCGTTTTTTTGTTAATTACTAATTATTGTTAATTCACAATTATTTAGGTAATAAAAAATACTCAAAAAGTGGCTTTTGCATAATTTAGACTTCTGAAAGTTTATTCTTTTTTTTATTAGAATGGATTTATCAAGTTTTGTTTGCTGACTTTTGATTGAGTAATGGAAGTTCAATTGGTTTTTGCTATGTGTATCGAATTTGTTATGGATTGAAGAACAAATAATCAAATGACTATATCGAATTGATTCAAAAGTAAACTGTCAGTCATTTGCAGTTTGTTGACAGCCTGCAGACAGGCCAAAATCAATCTGTGGCAATGTGTAATCAGAACAACCAAACAACTAATTCTAGGTCGAGGAGATTGAAATGATTATTCTGCTACTGTAATTGACAGAGATAACGAACCACCGACTAGGAAACGACAGCCAGGATAATAATCAGTTTAGAGTTTCCATAAAATAATTAAATACATCACAGTCGTTACGAGAGGCACGATTTAGTCAAGGGTCAAGCCACAAACAAGACATAAATACCACCGCCATTTTCAGCTCGTGCCGCTGCTTTTCTCTTTGAGTAATGCGCATCTGGAACGAGCAGAGAGCTAATCGCGTAATAACTCCATTGTGAAGTCACGTGTGCATGTTTATAGAACGTACCATGCTAATGTTCTTAATTCCCTTCATAGAAATTTCAGATTCAATCTTAAAATACGAAATACCATAAAAATTCAACTGTTATTTGAATACTAACAGTGCAGAAGGGAGGAAATCTACCTATTTCAAAAGGTTTTACCAATTTTAGTTTCAAAAAAATAGTTTCTTATCAAAACTTGTGAAAATCGAAACATTTTTGAATTAAAAGTATATATATTTTATCAATCAAGTGATGAGAATTGTATAATGTCTTTTTAAAACTCCACTTGTTCAAGTCGAGAGAAAATTCAGGTTCAAGTTTCAAGATTGTCTTGGAATTTCAATAGACTGAAACTTTCCATGTTCTGCAAGCAGTTCATGATTCAATTTTCTTCGTTCTATATGTCACTGATGTCTTGTATCTGCGATGTCAGATTTGAAAAAAACATAGTCGCGTGTGGTTTGATAAGAAAAATTAATCACTCCAGGTTTTTATCTAGATTTGTTTTCTTTCACATTGTAAGACTAAAATTGGCAGTCATAAATTATTATTCCATATTATTTCATATTACGTCGTAAGCTATTTTATACATCTTATTCTCCTAGATTAATTTCCTGCTATTTTTTTATCGAAAGAAAAAAAATTAAGTAGAAAACTACTTCTTTTATGATCTTAAAATACATTTACTTGTGGGGAAGTGTTCCTTCGTTTTACGAAAAACATTAACTTGATTTAAATTTATTTAGACCATCCTATTACAGCGTTTTACGATGCAAAACGGGAAATGAAAGAAGCGAGAAGAATTTAACAGGCATGATTATTCAATTCGAATCGGCTTTTAAACCGGGAGCATCAGTTGGTTTATCGACGTATCCGCCAAATTAAAGGGAAAAAAAGAAATAGAAAAATACGCAGTGTGACGCTTCTACATGCCCAAATCAAGAATCGAAATAAATGTACTTCACTTCGATGTGACTCGTGTCTCTTCGATTTTATTTTATAGACTTCCATTTGCCTCATTGGTGCTTCGGGTTCACTTACAATTTGCGTTTGTAGGGTGCGGTTGTGGACAGAAAAGTGGTAGATAGTGTTTGAGACCATCAAAAACGCTCCTTTTCCACAACTCGACTCTATAATCGATAAGGCTGCTCTAGCTTAGGGGTAGAACTTGGTATGTGGGTGTGGAAAACCGACAATAAAAACTACTCTTTTCTATTTGGTCGAGGAAAATGAAGCAACACAGAGCTTTTATCCAATTTTAGTGAAAAGTGTGAGACTTGCTGGAATAAACGTGAATGCTTGTATTTTTCCCATGCAAGACACGTGTCGTGGTGCTCCTGTGAATTTTGTAAATTGGCAAATATATGTTGCCACTTTCGGAAAATGTAGGGCGTGTGCAATGTGACACTTTAAAACAAAAGTTATTTCTACTAAATTTCGTAGGATTAGAACTTTTTTATTTTATTTCATAGAAAACCCCTGAGCATTATCTTAATCTGAAGCAAAATCAGAAATAGAAAAACAAAAAATTGTGACAGTAGAAGAAATGTTTTACTTCAGATCGAATCCATTTCAAATCATGCAGGCAGTGCAACTTCAAGTTACAGAATCGGTCGTCTTTGAAATATGTTGTTTTTCAAAGGAAATAAGAAGACACGTATTTTACCGTTTTGAGAAAAATACATTTTCGCGAAGTTACGAGTATTTGTATACTTAAGCGTCTTTAAAAAAACCATTTTTCTTTAAATTTTTCTAACTTTAGACTCAATTAAGATATTTGAGTTTTCTTTTCTGATTATGGTGAGATTTATTGGCCTCTTTCAAAATCCGCCAAAAAATAAAAAAAATATTGAAAATTCGCAAAATGACGACGGTTTTTCTGCAAAAATTAAAAGACAATGAAACTTATCTATTTTCTTCATCATATGAGTAACAAATTAGCAAAAAAATTTGAGCAAAGAAAGGTGGGATTTTTGAGAAAATCGTCTTTTAATTTTTTCAGAAAAACCGTCACCAGTTTGCGAAATTTTAATATTTTTTAAATTTTCTGGCGGATTTTGAAAGAGGCCAATAAACCACACCATAATCAGGAAAGAAAACTCAAATATCTTAATTGAGTCTAAAGTTATAAAAGTTTAAAGAAAAATGTTTTTTTTTTAAAGAAGCTTAAAATACAAATACTCATAACTTCGTGAAAATGTATTTTTTGTCAAAACAGTAAAATACGCTCCGCTGACCTCGGAGCTCAGCGGAGTCGTACAAGTACCGTAGCAACAAAGTGTGCAGTAATCTAAGCAGATAATTCCGTCGGCTCGCATCAGATTGTTTTTAGTGTTTTTGTTATGCGTTATATATAATAATTCATAAATAATAACTAAATAAAACTTAACAGTAAAGTAAACGTTAAATTAAACTTATATTTAAAAAATATTTGTTGCACTGCCTGCCTGATTTGAAATGGATTTGGTCTTCAGATCAAAATAATCTTGGTACAGATTAAAATAATATCCCATGATTTACTGTGATTTTTATTTTTTGTCATAAAAGTTTGCTATTTTATTTTGAGGCCCTAAATTTCTAATCTTTCTAATCTGAAGGTACTCTAATATTTTTGACCGTTTTGTTCTCTAAAATTAAAAACTGGGACCGTTATAACTCCAAGGACATAACCGTTGCTTGTCGTAAAACAATTTTCAAAAGGGCTTCATTTGTGAGAATTGTTTACTCTTCCATTTGCAAGAGTTCGCCAATTTTCTACAATATATGGTCGTATTATTTAAGATCGCGCCCGCGACTTTTTAGAAGACCATGAATAAGGTGCTTTCATCTTTTCAAGGGATGGAATTATTTGTTTATATGGATGACATAGTTTTCTATATTAAATCACCGAAAGTACAATTTCTTATTATCAATTATAAGATTTTGTACACAGGTACATAATTTAGAGTCTTTGAAATCCAGTAAATTTTTTAAAAACAAATGAGATAATTCGAAACTATAAGTTAGAAAAAATATATTTCAAGCTTGATTCAAGAGATTTATAATCGTTCGAAATTTAGGAGGCAGTAGTGTTATGACAGCGCAGACCGTTCTCATGTATCACACGTCTGGGGTTCGGACGAGTATTATCTCTAGAAAATTTAGTGTAAGTGCGAACATGCATGAAATTTTCTTCTTCCGTGTCCGCCTGACGTCTAGGCAGTCGTTATGGTTGCGTTGACAAAGCATTCTCCAAAATACACGTCTTAATGTAATTTATGCGTTCTTATCCACGTAAAAATATATTATCTCGAAAATCAAATGACAATGTACAACTAAAACAGCTATGTAGTAATTTACATCTGTTTCTAGTAATCTCTCAATTATTCATTTTTTTATGAAGTGATTTATTCACTTTGTTTCAGTGAAATTACATTCATAAATTTTATTAAAGCATATCACTGTCAAATTTTCTTTAATCCATATTTTCTATAAAACAAAGTTTAGTAATAAATACTTTAAGAAGTATAAATTCTAATGAGAGAGACTAAAATCGAAGTAATTTTGATTTCGGTTCGCGGTTTCAGTTTCTAAGTCAGTCAGGAATAACTTCATAAAATATACCTTCACGTAATTTATTTAGACCATCCTATTTCATATTTTTCGAAACAAGAGCAAGTTCGACGTATGTGAAATCATTCGATATTCGTTTTAATGTCATAAATCACTAATGATACAGACTCTAAAGGTTTTCCACTTACTCCTACTGAAATGGTAATTTCAATCATTTAGATAAGTCGTAATCGCAGTTGGGGCATGAATAATTTTGATACCGACGGGTGGTAGAATTTTATTATTATTGGGATCGACTGGAATACAGCCAGTGCTAAATGAACTGAATTTTTATTTTTCTTGTTTTTTTCCACAAGATTGATAAAATAACCAAGTAAAAAGTAGAACCACAATAAATTCTTTAAATAAGAAAATTATTCCAACCCTCGATGTGATGTTTTAACTGCAGCAATACAAATATGTAAAGTTAACGAGCAAGTTCGGCAGAACGCTAACGATTCATAATTATTATTCCCTCGATAATAATTACTCCCTTGGAATAAAAATCTTTTCATTACGTTTGCGTTTCCTGAATTTAGTTCTATTGTTCCAGTATTGATCCAAAGTTCCTTGGAGGTCACTCCTTTTTTTTCAATCGTGCTTCTTTCAAATAAGGTATTTCTTCACATCTATAATAAGGGTTTTAGGTTCTATTCCCATTTTTTCAATTTAAATGCAAAGTTTAATGTAATTTTTTAAAATAATTTATATTTCATCGTCATCAAGAACCCTAAAATTCAACAATGCGTTAAGTGGAATCAACGATTCGTGTCCAATTGTATCATGCATACGCATATCAATTCAGAATTCACATTAAATTATGCATGTGTTTGGCGATGGACTTTGACAAACCTTCAATTCAGAATTCACATTAAATCATGCATGCGTTATAGGCGATGGACTTTGACAAACCTTCAACAAATTTTGCCTCGTTAACAAGAGAAAATTTCTAAATATTCTAGAAGTATTTTCCAAATTTAAAGATTACTCAAAAGATAACTGAGTTTGCATTGCATTTTTTGTTTACTTATTAAATCAATGACTCATTGTTTTGAATATCAGTTGATAATTAATTTTATAAATTAAAATCAATAATTTATTTTAAACGAATAGTCTCTCTGAATCTGAATTAGTCAAATTTTACTAATTCACCAGTGACTGAATTCTAGCTATGACAATTAGTAGAATTCCACTGACAATTAGAGTAAAATTACTAAAGTTTCAGTAGATTTCTACTGAAATTTTAGTAATTTTACACTAATTATCAGTAGAATTCCACTAATTGCCATAGCTAGATTTCAGTCACTGATGAATTACTAAAATTGGACTAATTCAGATTTAGAGAGGTCACTTGCTTTTTAGAAGGTGGTTGTAAAATATTTAGTCCTTAATAAAAGCTTTTGTTTTTTCCGAAACTGGCGATTTATTTTATGCGAACAAGTAGCTCTGATCGATATTTATTGGAAGCACATTTACGAATTTTCGCAACACGTAAACCTACTTCCTACTAGCTCTACTTTTTTACATGAAGGTGAATCATGAATACGGTGGCTTTTTGAACACTGAGATTTATGGACAGCACGCAATTAATTCAATGCGGAGACGTATATCGTCAACGAAATACGTGCAGGCTGTATTCGTACACCGGTTTTACGCGGGAAATTTTAATTTATTCCTAGGCTTTATTACCTTGCTACGAATTTGCCGTCGCACGTGACACTCAAGCGGAAACATGGTGTGTGATATTACCAATATACGGACCACGTGAAAGCGGCAAATCAAGCCTCTGTTTGCAATAAGGATTTAAAAAAAAAGTTTTGAAACGATAGTTCACTGCAAAAATTATATTAACAATCGCGAGAAGAATTCGTGTATAAATTAATACTTATAAGAAAGAAGACCAAATATAAAAGGAACACAACTTTTTACTGTGAACTCGAAATTACTTTCTGCATAAAAGCGTTTTTTCGTTTAGTTTTAGATTAAGAAAACTTTAAAGTTTTTCTTAGGGTAACTGTCCCAATTACTGCGGTATCAAGCATTATGAAAATTATGAAAAAATTAAAAAATTAGACAAATAACATATTGTACCTATTACTGCGGTTGAAAAAAACCGTGTACGTATTACTGCGAACTGAGGTACCTATTACTGCGGATTGAAATTCTATATATTTACGAGCATGTTAGCAATTCTATTAAATATTTCAGTTACTTGAGTGCTGTTTTTTGAATGATTACAGATTTATTGCATTATTCAACCAAAAAACTTGAAGCGGAACTTAGAATTTGTTTACATGATTGGTTATGTTGACAAATAGCACATGGAAAGCACCACACTATTAGAGACTAATTTATCAATATTTCAGCTTTTGTGATAGCGTAGAGTAAATTCTTATTTAATTGTGCGAATTTTTGGGAGACAAAAAACTTATTTATACTTATTTTATTCTAATTAGAAAAAAAAATCGCAGTAATACGTACACCCGCAGTAATTGGGACTTACCCTAGCTCATAAAGAATAGAAACCAACATAACTTCGTGTTGTTAAGCGAGTTTTAAGATCGACCCAATCTTTTATTGCTTGAACTTTTGTTTTATCGAGTGTAAGAGAAATGCAGCACGTATAGGCATCTTAATTAAATTAGCGTTCTAGTACGTGGACTTGTTCTCAAAGCCGAAACTCGCTAAAGTAAACTCCATTTCCAACTTCACATAAAACTTAATTGATTTTCACTCAATTCACAAAAGAAATTTTTGTTCCCGGATTAAAAGAGAATCTCATTTTCTTTTATTTATTTTTGAAAATTTATTTTTCTTTTATTTATTTCACAATCTAGGAAGAAGTTGAATATTTTTGTAATTCAGTTATATGAAAAAAATATATTTTTCATTGTTAGATAATTTTTTTCTCATTTTATGGTAGAATCTAATCGTAATAATTGTTGCAGAATTGTCACGCACCAGTCTCTCATCAAAACTTGATTTCATATTCTTAAGAGTTTCTGCATGCATGCAAATGGTAAATGTCTCACATCATTTGCTCTTGTCTGAACTTTGCAGATATCGTACATTGACTTCACTGATAAACCACATTGCAGCTTCTACATTTGGGATTCTTATCGACTAAGAAAAAAAAATTGAAAGTCTCGTCTTTGAAGTGAATAAAGCCAAGCTTTGGTCGTTTTTCGTGTGAATCGATTCGCTAAGCCCAGATGAGATCGAAAGAGAAACCTTAAACCGAGTGGCGTTTGAATTCGGATTAGCGAAAAGTATAAAGTACCTACTCTCAGTCCCGTTTCCCCCAGCGTTAAATTACCGATACTAGAGTTTCCACTCGCTGCTAGGAAAAAGTAGTTGGAGCAGGCTCAAGTGGAAAGTCGTGATTTCGACCGTACGTGAATCCAATAGTAAATAGATGTCGATAGGTCGCTGTTCCTCGAGATTTGCACTTACCTTAATTCCGCAAATGAATTTTTAACCTCCGACCGAGGTTCTCAAGAAATACTTAAAGAATAATTTATGTTTTGTGGTTTTTATTTTCTACCTAATTGTAAATGCATTTGAGATTATGCTTTATGATCCTTGAAATTCAAAGACTCAGTTAATGGTCTCATTTAACTTCATTTAGATCAGTATTAATACTTGAGAGCTTTCATAAATACACAGAAGCTTTTCATTGTAGAATCATAAATAGAAACCTTTCAATACATTAAAATTTTTAATGGACCTGATTGATTAATTCTTAAGTTGAGTGTATAATTTGAATGGCTTTAATCGATTTTTTATTTTTGGAAAAAATTGTTATCCAACTGTTGCTCTAATCGTTTTCAAGATTAGAAATTGTTTCAGTTTCATCTTCAATTTTCCTTTTTTCAAAATTTAAAAAGAATTCAAATTACTCGAAATCTTATTAATAAAAATTTAAACAGTTAATATAAATAGCTTTAGAAAAATAAAATCAAATTTGACCTGGTTAAATATGTGTAAATTAAACATCAGGTCTTTAGTCAAATGTCTAGGAAGCCCGCTTCATGATAATCGATTATACTCTGAACGATGGGGGAAGAAAAAAAAAATTATCGTAGTGGATTCGTGACACTAGTGTTCGCTTGAAGCATGAGAGTGGGGCAACTACCGTGTATTTAGTATGATGAGGTCGCTGTGTGTATACATGTATATACGATTTCTGGTAGTGATAAAGATAATGTCACTCTGAAATCTCTTGGCTCTCTTCAGATAAGCCCAGATTGTATACACCGTAACTCGACATGGCATTATTATGCTCTCACACATACTCTAATGTAATGTATACCAAGATATTCCCTTCTGAAATGAGGTGTCAACTTAACGTTTTAAAGCTCCAAAATATCACTTTTCATTTGATAATTTTGCTTCCTTTTGAGAAAATTATATCGTGAATTCAATTAAAGGGGCAAATTTTCAAAGTGATTGCAGAAGCCTTAATATTTTGATTATCAGAAAATTTATTTAAATTAGTAAAATTTGTGTAATCAAGTTAAGGGGATTAGAACTAATAAGTGAGAAACCTCGTTGCACCTTAAGTAATCCCTTGACTTCTAATATACGTCATTTATGGTCAAGGAGTACTCAAGAGATACATTTGACCAATCAGGATGCTTGACAGCTCCCCCGAGAATGTCACTTAAATTTTGATTGATGACTTCAAGTACGCCCATTAACCTACTTTTCTTCATAAATCTACTTCTTTTTGAAGCCAATACTAAAGTTAGAAAAAAATATTTTTTGTAAGATTGGAAACGAGGACAGCTTTACCAGGGCTAAAAATATTTCATGAATTTTAAGAATGAAATGTCATTTTGAGATAATGAAAGCACTAAGAAAATGTTTTGACTTTCTGGTTGGTTAAACTCATATTTTACAGCTTTATTGTCATTTTAACGAAAAAAAATGTCTTGTTTTTTCAGTTCCTATAAATATCTCTTCTCAGAGAAAAAGAGGAACGGATTAAAGAATGCGTCAGAAGGGTGCATACCATTATTGTTTCGGTTTTAAAAAATGCACACTAAACATTGAAGCTGACGCAGAAGTTTATCAATTCATGAATGTTGTCGAAAGATCGAGAAAATAATTTTTCTTTTAAAAAGAAACGTAAGTCAAAGGAACCAAATCTGGATCCCGGATCACTTTTTTTTTCCGTAAACCAATCTAATAAATTAAATAAATGTACCGTCAAACGGGGCTTAAATTATGTAAAGTGGTTTTAATTAGGTTCTAGAACCAGTTAAGGCTTAAACTGATTTCATATTCTAGTTGTAACCGTTTTGAGTAATTTAAAGTGTCAATTTAGGGCTGTCCGAATTTACCCCACATGTCCGAAGTTGCACCGTTTGACGGTAATGTAAATAAATAAAATAAATTTTTGTGAACTCTTTAGTTTAACAGTTAAAAAATAAAAATTTCAAACAAATTTATTCTATAGTTATATTTCTTTGCGGCAGAAACCAGAGTGATACGGGATCCGGATTTGGTTCCTTTGCCTACCTATACTAAATTCGAAGAAGGAGAAAATAAGCAGCAGACAGATGAAAATTGTATAAATTTTAAATTAGGTGCGAAATCTTTACTTTCTTATGACTTAATGCTACCTTTAGGAGCGATAATGATAGGAAACGAATAATAGATTTCTTTTAATTTTTCACCTGATGTTTCTTGGCTTGTATATAATTCCTGCAATTGGCATTAAATTTCTCCAAGGTAGAATCATAGTTCGTCGAACTCGAGCTAACGAATGGACGTTATGCAAAACGCAATTGATTATTCTCCCATGTAAATAGCCTGCCCTGCACAAGGGGTTTGAGATCAAAATATATTACGCTTGCAGAAGGCGTATATCGATCGAAATACCTTTATCGCAAGCGTTATTACGGAACAAACAATCCCTAACGTTATTCGAGCCTTTTTAGTACTGATAACCGATACACTTAGGGGGACGTTTCTCTGAAATTGAAGATCCAATTTTTATTATCATCTTTTATTGTTTTGATAAGCATAGATAGATTCAAAATACCACCTACAGGGTCGTTAAATTGAAATGATGTTCAAGTAAAGTGAGAAGTTATCGAAGAATGTTAATTCTATTGTTATTTACTAAAATACCATTAGATTTTTTATTTAAAAGTTTAGTTTTAGAATTTAAATTTTGGAAGTTGTGTCTTGGATGTTTAGATTTTCAAGTTTCCTTATTTTGATGAATCTTAGTTAAGATTCCAGTGGTTTTGTTGGTAAACAATTGTGTGTTGAGGCTATAAGTTGGGAGACAAGCAAATAAAGTTAAGTTAAGTAACAAAGCAGGCTTTCTCGCCCGGACGAAGTAAACATGGGCAAATAGAGACTTAACGCTGGAGCTAAAGTTAGTACCCTGACTTTATGCCACAGTTGAAACTGATGTGTAAGGCAGGTCAGCGTTGGGATTCGAAAAGAACCCACGCTAAGCCCTCATGCGATGCTCCAATGAAGTATGACCTCAATCGGATTATCTACGTCTACGCAAACCCATTTTTTTTAGTCATATTTCTTCCTAAGATAAAAGATATAGAAAATGTTCATTTGTCAAGTGGTAAAAAATATTTCATTTAACCAAACTTAAGTAAAAACTTGAGTTTTTTAACGAAATATTGTAAATTTCCGTCATCTTTCATTATTTATTTTGTTACACATTTTTTCTACACACCTTTTTTGTACGTTTTTTATAGACCTAATAAATGTTTTTTGACTGATGAGGGTCTAAACAGTGACCGAAACGTTTCAAAAAAAATTATCGCATTTTTTCCTTTGACCTTCATTTCCATGACTGGCTCTTCACTACTTAATATAAAAAAATATCGAGACTAAACATATAATATTTAACCAAAAGCAAAAATTCAGTACCTTCTGTTTTCATATGATGAGAATTTAAAAAAAAAACGTTCGAAACACTTCACAAGATATAAAAACATTTCAAGAGATTTAAAGTGATTTGAAAGGATTTCTATACTTTACTATTTTCTTTTTGAAATCCTCTAACTTAAACTGTTTCTTGCCTCATTTTATTATCAAAATATTTATGCAAATGTTCTCCAAGTTTTTCCAAATGTTTCTTCAAACTTATGAAAGAATGAGATTGTTTGCTTAATTAAACTCTGGGTTGAATCAACTTTTTCTATCTCTATCTCAACTACAAATATATATGAATTATAAATAGAAAATTTTCATTTTTCTAATGCCCCCATGCATACGAGTGAGTTCAATTTGTGCCATGCAGATGTGCACGTGCACCTTGTATTCATATACATATACATGCAAAACATCACTGCAGCACTCCATGTGGACTGCACCAAGGTTCTAGAGTGTGTGGAATTGGTCCTGAGGGAAATAGGCAGAACGTTTCTCCCTTCGTACCAAGCGAACATTGTTCTTAGAACAAGACCCAGAAACATTGTTGTTGAACCATGTAATTGCGTCAGTTCATATCTTTTTCACGTCGACCGACAACGAATGAGATTAAGACGAGATTGGTTGAGAAAATATAGGTAGGTGTGATTAATAATGGAACTAGGCACCTTCAAGAAGATCAATTCGACTTAGCAAAGAAGCCACAGTTCTTACTCCAATGCAGCAAACATTAACGCCATGACTTTTAAATTGCTTTAGAAATTAGTTCTAAATAAAAGAGTTCCTTCCAATTATTCTTCATTAGTCGAAATACCCGAAATCTCATTCAAATTGCAGTTTTTTGTTTTAGAATATAAATAAATAAGTTATCTTCAGGTTCGCAATTGTACTTCTCATTTATCACGACCAAATTTACCTCCTTTTTTGTAGAAAAAAGTTTGACCTCGATTGCTTTCTTTGTCGCTTCGATTTAATTCCAATTTAATGGTTCATCGGTATTTCAGCTTTCTATATATATATGCGAAGTTCGCAATTCAAACCTGAAATGGTCCTTCTCAATTCAGCATATTTTAAAACTCAATTAATAAAGACTTTGCTTTTCCAATCGATATTCTTTGTTGAACATCTTATTAGACTTTAAGATATTGAACCATCTTAGTCTATAGCTTCATTAAATAAGGAAAATTTCAAATAAGAAATTTTGGAATTCTTTTAAAGAATCAGATAAAATAAAGTGGATACAAACATTTCAGAAATATTCTCGGTTGACAATGACAATTTCAAAATTTTCAGTGGATGCTGGAATAGGTTAAACCACCGGAAAAGGCGCACTGAATAATTTCGACAGCTGCACTATTGGGTCTATGTTTATACGTTTACTCGAATTGCAGAAAAAAAACGTTTTCGGTTTCGCGAAACAGCTGGAATGAAAGACAGATTCTAAAGTCAGTCAAAGCCTAAAAGTGATTTTGGCAAGAAGCCATCCTGTGTCATCACTCGTGCGTCCTACCGAGATTTCTCTCGGCAAAAGGCAGCTACAGGTAAACATACACCTGGCGCTAAACGCTTTAAATTATCAGTCCACAATCTGTTCATCTTTTCTTACTTTCCTTATAAATGATATCTAATCATTTTTTTTGTACCTAAACTTGGAAAACTCACTAATATTTTTTAAGAATCGATAACAGAATACAGAATATACAGAATCTATATAGAATGTCTTGACATCTGAGAGACGCTCAAAACAACAAATCGTTGATTTGGAAGCATCCAGAGGCAGTGCTGATAATTCCTTATGATAAGTTGAACTTAAGCTTCTCGACCGGACTTAGCGTTATATATCGTATAAGTACATGTCATTCACCTATGGATTAATATGCATGCTCTGCAGATTTTACTTGCTGTGATGCTAATTCTGATGCGAATTTATTACAACTAATGCTCCGATTACAATAATCCGAACATTTTTATAAAATATAATCTTATATTTTATTCTGATGCAAAACATCAGAAAAATATATATGAAAATAAGTCAAATTAAGCTAGTTATCAATGTTACTTTTGCAGCTGTCCATTGAATTAAAACTTCTTTTTAACGAAGAGCCACATAATGAATGACTATATAGAAAAAGCTTCTGAAAAATTGATTACTTGTGATTATGGCTAAATCCAGAACTTTTATTTGAAATAAAATTTAATGCTCCAATGATTTGAGTTATTTACTACAGCTTTTAGTTTTGCTGTAAATATTGATTCTTCAAAAATATATTGTTCTTTATTTGTTTCTCTTTCATGAGTCCTGTGTCATAGTAAATGTGTTGATCTTTCCAAAGATTTTTGGCTATTTTAGCCCTTATTTTTAACATTTAAATATAAAAAATTAATTCACACTACATTAATGTTTTTTTTTCTGTTGCAGGAGGTATTACACACAATTAGTGCACCAAGTGGGCAAGTTCAGCGCATCGTTATCTTCAAGAAAAACGGCGTCCAGGCCATGGTTGAATATCCTTTATAATACTTAATTAAAATGTCACACAAAACAATGCACCTGAGTTGTGTTTGTACTTTTCCGGGTAAATAGAAAGTCAAGAATGATTAGTGAAAAGTCCATAAAAGCTAGCTAAAGGGCTTCAAAGGCTCGACTTTAGCGAGAACGATTCGCTAATGAAGCAGTGGCGGAAACAAGACGAGTTTTATGCTTTTTCATTTTGACCTGGTTTATCCACACTTAGAACATTTCGCTGTATAAGTTGCCTTTTTGGTCACGTCAGGGATCGTTCGTTATTCAAAGTGAAAAGGAAAATAACCTCGGGCGAGTAAGCGAAATCGTGGAAAATAAATTCAATTGAGACTTCCCACTGGTTTTCAATTTATATTTTTATTTGTCCGTTCATAACTGCCGGCGAGATATTTAATTTTCAATTTGAGAAGGGAGAAAATTCAATAAATTGCTTTGATATTCGGAATTTAATTAGAACTTAAGCTGAGTTTGAAATCAATTTTTTGGTGTCATTTATTTGTGTTAGTATTATTAGGATAAGAGTTATTATTAATTAACATTAATAAGAATGTGTTTTTTTCCCCTCTTTCAACTGAAAATCCTTAACTATTTATTTTGACATCACGTTCGATTCTGTGGAATCAGCGACCAGAGCGAAAGAAACTCTTCATGGGGCCGACATATACTCAGGATGCTGTACACTGAAAATCGATTTCGCCAAGGTGAGTCTTTATATAATTTTGTTATATCACAAATTATTTGTATTTTAAAACCTTTATTTGTTTATCTTTTATGAAAATCTAATATAACAGTACATAAAATTTTATTTTTACAAGCACATAAGGGTGATTGCCAAAAAGTTGACCATATTAGACCACGAAATTTCTGAAAAAAATAAATATTCCTTGTCGTCTAAAATTTTTTTTAAACACGTTCAACCGAAGAAAGTATGAAAAAATGAAATAGAGAGATCAAGGAATATATTTGTTCGTCACTGCCCTAACAAAGTTCGCAATGTATGACATTCAGCCTTGAAATAATGAATATTTGAAGAATCTTTTAAAAATATTCCAAAAGCAGGTAAAAATTATTAAAAATAAAATATGGAAAACATCTGTGATTGCTCGATTAATTTGATATTGACTTCACAGCTTCAAGATATTCTCTCTTTTAATAAAATTTTGAATAGTTCAATAAATCTGACAGTTTGTAAAACATATTATGCAAAAATAGTGATTATTATTGACTAGTATTGGGAAATACTAATGAGAAATCGATGTTTAACTATAGGAAAATCTTCGTTAATCTAAAATTAATAAATCTATGTCCTAGTTTGAATAGTTTGAATCATTAAGTTTTATCTTAAAATAGCAAAATCGTAAAACCTGACACAAAACCTGGGGACAGACTTTAGAGCTTCAACTGTAAAATATTCAACTTATCACTCCATAATCATCTTTTTCATCTCATTTTAAGCGATTTTCATAAGCTCAAATTATTAAAGAAAATATTTTTCATATTATTTAGCAATTTTCTATTTTAAATTTATAGTTTGGGACATCGCATAACCTGAAATTTTTGAAACATTTCTATTTATAATTTCTAAACGAAGTCGTCTAAAATTTTGAAACTTTCCTAAATTTTTCCCTGATGTGAGAACTTTGTACAGATATGTTTTGAAAAAATTAATTATTTCCAGGAAATGTGAAAAATGGTAGGAACTTAAAATGGTCAACTTTTTGTCAATCATCTATAAAACATTTCGTGTCAACAAAATATTTTTACGACGCTACATATTAAGAATGAATTTCTTGTTAGAATTTTTAACTGTTTATTCTTAACTCAGGAATTGAAATCTTTAATTAAAAATTAAAGGAATTAAACCTAAAGTTCAAGTGAAAAATAAATATATAATCTACCGATTTTTAGTAACTCATCTTATAATTTCAATTCTTCATTTATTTATTGATTGATAATTTTTTTAGTTTTTAAATTTTAAGAATTTTAATTGAACTGTGATATTATTTTTCAATATGATACTAGAATGTAAAATATTCATACAGGCATCTGATATAAATTATTAAAACGAAATCTCCGAGCAATTTCGTGGCGCGAAGGCAGAATTCAAAGCGTTCATATTGTGCATTCTTTGACTTCGTTTGACTACATTTGCGTTGCTGGATACTGCTGAAGATGGTAATGCCCCATAATATTGAGGCGTTATGCATATAAGCATCAGGGAATCTCCCAAGCGTTGAAAAAGCCCAAGGGAGATACGTAGCATTCGAGCATTATAAACTTAAGTGTTCTTAAGTTCGTACATTGCAGGAAAAGGTCGTGTGCCAACCTAATGAGGCGCATTTTAGATACAACGACGCTTTTTTGCCTTTAGCAAATAGTCTAGAAAAAAGTCACCCTCCAAAAGCTGAGAATTTCAATCTGCAAATTAAACTAGAAAAATGTCTAAAATTAGCAGGGTTTCTACTAAACGGGAGAATCAAGAATTAGCCGGGAATTTTTAATCGAACAGGGTAAAATTTTGATAAATATAGGCAAGAAAAAAATTAATATTTTAGTAATCATAGTTTTTTCTTTCTAAATATTTTAAAGATGTTTCCAAGGATTTGAAAGGAATTAAAATAAAACAACTTGCAATTACATGAACACTTTTTAATGTTTACAACCAGGAAAAAATGGGAACTAGCCGTGAGTTTCGCGACTAAAAATTAGTAAACACCTTGATTAATTTTTGGAAATTGTTGTCAAACCAGAAATCATTATTTTTATAAAGTTTATAATGAGCAAATAGCAATTTCTGTTAAGCTCAAGAATTTTAGACCCACACGTGACGAAGAAAGGTCGTCTGCTAACCTAATGATGTGGCTTTAGTTTGAAACGTGTCGACCTCGCTTCCAAGATCGAGGCACTTCTTTTTTTTTCTTTTTTTTAAACTTTAGAAACTAGGACACTGGAGCGCTCATCTCATTTTTTTTCCATATTTTTATAATGAAAAACTCCACTTAGAGAGTGTCTGAAACTGATAATTTTATATTGGAAAAGAGTTAAAATTATTTCCTTTTTTGAATAATTTTATGAGTATCAACTTGCTGTCTATAAATAAACTGAAAAGGAAGCTTGAAAAAAATGTAAGCTGAAAATAGCACATTTCTGAAATTACCTAATGTACTTGAGAAATGGAAAATTAAACTCTGAAATGCACGCAGCATTTGACTTAAAGGGGTTATTTTAATGGATAAATTGCCTGATTCATTGTCTGCTTAATATAAGCTTTTAATTAAGTTACAATCTCGAGTGAACGAACGTGGGCCAAGAGAGCTACTGAAAGAATAGTAGCGCACGGAAAGTACACTTGAAAGCTGTATGACGAGCAATTAAACTAAAGGAGTAGCGCTCGCGAAGTACTTAATTATTTTATTGCGCCCTCCAATCTCGTTTGTTTCAAATGCATTTGAAAACTGGAGACTTGACATTCCATTGAGAAGAACTTGAAACTGCTAGTGTTACACAGATGTCAATTTAACGTATTTTTTATTCAATATTTATTTATATAGAAAGATAAATTTAAAAAAACTCTATGCTCATTGTTTGAGAATAGAATAATATAGTGATATTAAATTCGTAGTTTCAATTATTTCATTAGTTTCATTATTAAGAGCTGTTTAATTATTAGGGGAAAGGCTTGCAGATTGCCACTGTTTGCAGGTTGCCACCACTGCTGTATTTTGATATTCCAGCAGTGACATAATCTAAAATCCGACTGACATCGACGTCAAAAGAGTAGTTGTCACTTTTAATCTACTTCTGGAGGGGATGACAGACGCAATAACACAGTGTTTGCTGAACAAAATGTGAAATATTATTTCTTAATAAATTGAAAAATTAAAATTGTGTTTTTGTCCTGTGCTCATAAATTGAACATTTTTATCGACAATTCAAGGTAAATATTTGTGCTGTGTTACTTTTTCATTCAATTTACATAATCCAAACAGAATTCCAAACATATGAATTTGCAATTTTTTTTATGTACCTATTCCAAAATTGCGTCAAAATGCAGGTTACCATCTTTGTTGGCTTGCAGGTTGCAACCTCTCTCTTTTTCGCTTGTTTACACTCATATGCCATTTTTTATAATTGTGTGATGTTTAAAATTGTCATTGAGTCAAAAGTGAAGTGTTTTTATTGCATTTTAATGATATTTTCGGTGATTTTTTTACATTTTCGATACATTTTTAGTATGGCAGCGCGCAGACCAAGAAAAACCAACCGCGGTATTAAGGATTTTGATGCATTGCTCGACGCAATTAAAGCAATCGAAGTCGACAATAAATTGAGAAAGAGCACTGCAAAGGCATAAAATATAGATCCATCAGGTTTTTTACTTGAGTTTTTCTACATTTTCAGCAATTTTTCAAGGGGTGGCAACCTGCAAATTAAAATTTCAAGGGGTCGATTTTAGATACTTTTGAAAATTTTCTGTATAATTTTTATTTTTTGAGAATTCAAATGCTTTCTAGCTCAGGATTGTGGCTTTTTACTTCCTCTTTCCAACGTATATATATATATATATATATATATATATATATATATATATCCACAATGCGTTTATTTTCT
>JBAGKK010046156.1:0-10285 GCA_037177015.1 Euceroptres primus
ACACACACACACGCGCGATTTTAAAGGAGTTCGATTTGGAACCCCCTAAATTTTAAGCACTTCAAATTTTCAGTTGTTAAATTTCGAAAGCCTTGGTATTGAAATATAATGAATATAATATGAATGAAATATAATTTTGAACATTTTCAAATTTTCATCACTTTTTTCATATTTATCTTCGTTTGTTTGCGATTTTTGTTTTATATTCGATGCAAGTGCAACTATTTTTATTTTTATTTTTATTTTTTATTTTTATTTATTTATTTTTATATCTTTTTATTTTAAATTTACGGCTTAAAATTGATACTTTTAGAATCAAAACAATTAAAAATTAAAAAGTACACAATTTTCAAATTGAAAACAATCACAAAGTTCATATAAAGGTAGAATTATTCAAAAATTAGAGAATTTAAATTCTGAAAAGTTTGAAATTCAAAAATGTTCAATTCTCAAAGCGTTCAAAGTTTAATCAATTTAGATTGAAGTTTTAAAAAATTCCTCTGTGCAAAATTTAAATAGCTCAAAATAGTACGATTTGCAATAAAAAGTTCCTAAAATTGAACAATTTTTCATTGGAAATGTTCAAAATTTGATAATGTCGAATTGAGAGTATTAAAAATTAAACAGTTTTGAATTAAAAAAGCTCCAAATAGAATTAGAATGTCGCTACACTTTTCAATTTTAAAGGCATCTTAACTTGAAATTTTTTACATTCAAACATTTCAATTTGCTTCATTTTGAATTTGTTGAATTTTTCTCATTTTTAAATTTAGAAATTATCGTCGTTTTGCATTGAAATTATAAAATCGTGAACACTACAAGATTTGAAATTGTCCCATATGTATTTTTTTCAAAATTTTTTTATTTTGAGAGCAACTTAAAATATTGTAATTTTAAAATACGGTTAGAAACATCTGAAAATAGTGAACCTTTTTAATTTTCATTAATTCAGTCAGAATTTAAGGGGAAAAGGGGAAGTTTCGTGAACAAGGGGTAAAAAGGGGGGAAAATAGGGGAATAGAGAATCGAATAGGGAATTTCAATACATTGAAATTGTCCCTTATGTCTTTTTTTCAATTTTTTTTTATTTTGAGGGCAACTTAAAATATTGTAATTTTAAAATATGGTTAGAAGCATCTAAAAATATTGAGCCTTTGTGATTTTTTTGTTAATTCAGTCAAAATTTAAGGGGAAAACGAAAAGAAAGGGGAAAAAGGGGAAGTTTCTTGAAAAAAGGGGTAAAAAAAGGAGAAAAATAGGGGAATAGAGGAAAGACTGTGAAGTCTGTGAAAAATGTTCTCATTTCAAGAAATAAAAGTCCAATCAATTATTTTAAATAAATTCGAGAAAGACAAAAAAAAAGTTAGATAAGGATTTTTATTCGTCAAAATAAATAAATGAAGTAAAAAATATGCATATAAAATAGAAAAGCTGATCATGCTTTAGTTTCAGTAGCTAAAAAGTTTTTAGTCCGACATAACTTAAATCTACTATTGTCCGACCAGAACAGTCGTGATCCACTTATTTGGAAGAAAGGTGTTATACAGAATTGAGAATTTATTTAGAAATAATATTTATAATTGAGAAAGAATTTTAAATAATCGTTTTCAGATTTAAAATTCTAAAAGGTATTTTTTTCTCGATAAACGATTTTTAAAGCGAAAGAGAATTTCGGTCGAATTTTTTTATCGTCCCAGCATATTTATTCTTTGCGGTAATTTGTTACGTCCGATAATTCGATTGCGGTCTGGACGCACGTTGAATGTTCATCCAACAATGTGGCACTCCATACCTGCCATGACATAACTTTAATCTAAACGCAGCAAATTTTACATCACCACACACGTGCATAAATGTACTGAATTCCAAAAAAACGTTTTGATTATTTTTATTTCAAATCTACAATGTTCAATAATTAAAAAATATTTCATTTGTAAAAATTCAAATTCTCTACAAGTAAAAAAGTTCAAAGGATGATTTCAACTTCACAGAAAATCTCAAGGTATCATTTTAATCTGCAGCAAAATGAGAAATCGAAAAACAAAAGACTGAGGCAATAGAATAAACGATCCACTTCAGATCAAAATAATATTGCTGGAGATGAAAATAATATCCCACGATTTACTGTTTTGGAAATAAATTACAGACAAATTAATCTAATGGAGTAATTACATTCGTAATGAGTAATCACACCTTTGTATCGCGAATATATGTACCTCTGTAAAATTATTTCTCGTCGTAAATTTGAATAACCGATTAATATCTTTTTTTTATTTCCGCCCCCAGCGAAATCAATATTTATTATGTTTTGTTCACTCAAACAATATTTACGATCAGATTAAAAATTTCATTTCACTTAATAGCTTAATTAATTTGTACGCGAATTCTCTCTCATAAATAAACAACCACTTCCATTAATTAAGTATAAAAAAATAAAAAATACTTGAATAACTTTAAAGTATAAAAGAAATAGTTAACCGATAAATTATGGGGTGCGGCTGACTAAAACAGTTTACTCTACTTAAATGAAAGTATAGACGTCTGAATACAAATTGCCTGCATCTACTTAAATAATGGAGTTTTTATTGATTCAATATTTATCAGAGAAAATTCTATTTTAGATAATATATATTTTATAAAATAATTATCTCTCGTAAAGAAAATTTGAGTGGGAAATATTTATAAAAGTAAAGCTCATTAATTTAGCAATTTGTAAATTTATCTACGCTTAAAGAAAATGATGATAGTATATCAGGAATATACTCGAAGGTTCTTGCTCGTTGGCAAACAAGCTCAATTATCAAGAGGGTCGTTATCCTTCTACAAGCGTTCGATAACGAACCGTTCACGAAAGAGTGCCCCGTAAATATACATTGTGGCCCTATAATGATTTTTAACATTAAATTAAAAAAACAATTCAAAAAATCAATAAATATTCATTCAAATGGAGAAATTTTCAATTTGTTAGAAAGAAAGTAACAAAAGGAGAAAAATTGTTCTATTCCGAAAGTAATTATCAATATTGTTCACACAGAGAGTGAAGGAAAACAACTACCTTGAGTGAACGAAAATTATTCATGGCGAGTGGCAATGTGGCTGAATAATAACACACCCAGTACTGTTCGCTCTGGAGAATTCGCTCTCTGAAAATTTTCGGTTCCCGGAATTCTCTGCACGTCTCGCGAACTCGACAATACTACGAAAACGTAACGTCAATGAGAGGCGAAGTAGGATACGACACACGTCTTTCTAAATTACATTAGGACAAAAGAAATTAAGAAATTTTTAAAACTTCCACAAAAATTTATCATTTTTAAACTAAACATTTTCAGCATTTTCAAGGAATGACAATATAAAACTTCAATTTAAAACGTGCTCTGTAAGAGAACAAATACATCACAGTAAATAGTGGGATATTATTTTAATCTGCAGCAGTATTATTTTGATCTGAAGTGGATCATTTATTCTACTGTCACAGTCTTTTGTTTTTCGATTTCTTATTTTGCTGCAGATTAAAATAATACCTTGGGATTTTCTGTGATTTAAAAGAAAAAAGGAAAACCTTCTCCAAATGTAAATGTTTAGAAAATGAAATTTTTAAACACTTCACAGTCGTTCCCCTATTTTTCCCCCTTTTTAAAAAAAGATTTCCCCTATTCACCGCTTTTTTCAAAAAACTTCCTTTTTTCCCCTTTCTTCTCGTTTTTCCCCTTAAATTTGGACTGAATTAATCGAACCTAAAAAGATACAATATTTTTAGATTTTTTTAAGCAAATTTTAAGATTTCAATATTTTAAGTTGCCTTCAAAATGAAAAAATTTAAAAAAAAACAATATAGAACAATTTCAAAATCTAGAAGTGTTCTAGATTTTATATAATTTCAATGCAAGCAGACGACGATAATTTAAAAATTTTAAAATGAGAAGCATTTAATACTAAAGACTTTAGAATCGAAGATCAAAAAAGTACGGAGATTTTATTTTTAGACCGTTTAACTTCAAAAATTTACCAATTTAAAGTTTAATTTAAAAATTATTAAAAAAATTATGAAAAATTTACTACCAAGCATTCTAAATTGAAAATTGTATTATTTCATCTAAAATTAATTTTTAAATTCCGAGTGTTTGAAGACTAAACAATTTTGAATATTAAATGCTTAGAATTGCACAATATAAAGTTATAAGTCTTCTGTGATTTGTATAATATTTAAAATTCAAGGGTTTCAGAATCTTTCAAGTTTTAAGTTTAAAATTGAATTCTTCAACATATAATTAAACAGTTTTAATTTAATGCTATCAAAATTCAACACATTGAAAATATGAAGCACTGAAATGTGTGAAAGAGAACATTTTAAATTAGATGCCTTCAAAATTGAAAAGTTCAGAGACATTCTCATTTCATTTGGAGCGCTTTTAATTTAAACCTGTTTAATTTTAAATGCTTTTAATTCGACATTATTCAATTTTGAATGTTTGAAATTAAAAAATTGTTCATTTTAAGCACTTTTGATTGGGAAATCATACTATTTTGAGCGATTTAAATTTAATACTGAATAATTTTTTAAAATTTCAATCTAAATTAATTAAACTTGGAGCGCTTTAAGAATTGAACAATTTTAAATTTCGAACTCTTCAAAATTTAAATTCTCTAAAGTTTGAATAATTGTACCTTAATTTGATCTTTGTGATTGTTTTCAATTTAAAAATTATGAACTTTTTAATTTTTAATTGTTCAGATTTTAAAGTATCAATTCTAAGCCTTAAATTACAAATATAAAAATTTGAAAATATTTGTACTTGCTCTCTAAACCTGAATGAGTTAAAAACTAGTAATGAAATAACGAGAAGTCTTCCACCAATTAAATTGGTAGAAAACATCATTTTTCAAAACTCATTTTTAGTCAAATTCTACTAACTCATTTATTAACCATTGCTAACTGAATTTAGTAAATTTTACTAACTGAATTAGTAGAATTTAATTCCAAATTAGTAATTTTCTACTAATTATTAGTAGAAATACTTACTAATTCAATTGGCGAAAGACTTCTCGTTATTTCATTAGTAGAAAAACTACTACTTTTTAGTCAAATTCTACTAATTTATTTAGTAACACTTAGTAATTGAATTTAGTAGATAAATTTACTAAATAAATTAGTGGAATTTGACTAAAAATTAGTAGTTTTCTAGTAATTATTAGTAGAAAAACTTACTATAATTCAATTGGTGGAAGACTTCTCGTCATTTCATTAGTAGAAAACCACTAATTGTCAGTCATATTCTACTAATTTATTTAGTTACAGTTACTAATTGAATTTAGTAAGTGTTACTAAATGAAGTAGTAGAATTTGACTAAAATTTAGAAATGCTGACTAATTTAACTGGAGGAAAACTTCTCGTTATTTCATTAGTAGAAAACCATTACTTTTTAATCAAATTCTAATAATTCATTAAGTAACAATTACTAATTGAATTTAGAAGATGAATTTACTAAATAAATTAGAAGAATTTGATTAAAAATTAGTATTTTGTTACTAATTATTAGTATAAATGCTTACTAATTTAATTGGTGGACTGAATTATTAGTAGAAATGCTTAATAGTTTAATTGGAGGACTGAATTATTAGTAGAAATGCTTACTAATTTAATTTGTAGAACTAGACTTCTCGTTCATTCATTAGTAGTTTTTGACTAATTCAGATTTAGAGAGTGCAATAAATATTAAAAAATTACAAAAAAACGGAGTTAAATATGGAAAACGTGAAGAAAATTTGCAAATATTCCAAATTGAATATTTCAATATCAAAGCTTTCAAAATTGAAAATTTGAACTACTTAAAATTTCTAAATCGAACTCCTTCAAAATCGTATAATAATTTAATTCGATATCTTTTTATACTAAAGATTTAAAACAATCATTTAATATATAGAGTTGAATAAAATAATTTAATGTAAAATATCATATAAAATGATTTTTTTCCCCTCATTACGTGAAGGTTGGATTTTTGTGAAAAAATCACCCTAATTCCCCTTTTTGAGAGCACTATGTACTGTGAGCCTGTGTTTAAAAAAAATTCAAATCTCAATTGCTTTTTGTTAAATAGAATGTTGATGGTTGCCCAGTGGGAACAAGTTCCACAAGACGTAATTGGAACGTCCCAAAAACGTCCTATGTCAGGCCAAATGATGTTCTAGAAACGTCCAATGTTCCCAAGGCGTTTTTAGGTCGTTTTTGGAACATTGGACGTATTTAGAACATTAGTTTGCCTGACATAGGATGTTTTTGGAACGTTCTAATCACGTGTTTTAACATACAATGTCTTAAAAACATTTTTTGGACGTTCTAATTACGTCTTTTTGAATTTTGTGCCCGCCGGGTGATGACGACATGAATGGAAATCTAAAAAGACTCTGAATAAGCACTTCTTTTTTTTCTAAGGAAGATATTAGTGTCTTTTTAAAGAGACGATCCTGTGGACTGAGAAGGATTCCAAGCACGTGCCAGAGGCTGATTTTGTCGATAGTAACGGTACCGATAGTATAGTGCAGTTGTGTAGCTTGACTTGTCGTCGATCCCGTTGCCACTCACCACCTTGTAACACGCCTAGTCGTTACACGCTATTGTCTGCTCGCAATTCGCATAAATTACACAGAAGAGTGCGGTGCGAGGCGATTGTGGGTGGCGCGAAGCGCAATTAGAGCCCGGAATTAGAGGTTAAGTCATAAATCGCTTTATTACTAACCCAGCCTTCTCACTCCTCGATCTTGACCACTTTCAAAACCACTCCCCCAGTTTCTACGCTTCTCCTCTCCTTCCTGAATTCAAATACCAAAATATCATTTTATTTTCAAGCAAAAAAATATTTAAAAAGCGCTTTAAAAGTTTTAAGTTTTTGACTATGAAAAATTTCAAAGTTTGGAAAAGCTTTAAACAGGATTTAAAATAAATCGAATGCCTTTATAAATTGGAAAAATTCAAGTAGGAAACTTCAATTAAAAATAATCGTTTTGCTGCAAAAGTTTTTACTGATTGGTCTGAACGTCAAATTAAAATTTCTCAAGTTGGAATGAGAACTTCAAGTGGTGTGAGAGTGATTCAATCAATTATGAAACGAGCTATGGTTCAAAAATAAGGAAATATCAGCTCTCAGGATCGTTACCTGATACTTATAGAATCATCCTCTTCCACGGTATTATGAAATAATGCATGTGAAAATCGGAGTGCGTGCGCAGGGAAATAACTAGAACGTTTCTCATTAATTGAGTCACTTCACAGTCTTCTCGCCTTCACTAGAAACTCCTCTCAACTCGACAATTAAGCTACAGAAATTATACGATACTTCTATTATCACATTTTCTGCAAATTGTTTCTAAACCTCTCTTTCATATAAATTCCTTTAAAAATCCTTCTTTTATTCTCCGATGTAATACATTCTCCGTTTCATTATATAATGTTCTCAGAATTGTTGTGACGAGTTTAGGTTTTCGAAACTTGTCTTAAACTTCCAACAGAATCTAAATTTAAAAATAATGTAGGAATCAAAATGGTATAAAATTTTTATAAAATTGGTGTACTGAATGGAACATTAATTATAGTTCTGAATAAACTTTAATGAAATACTTTAGACATTTAGACAAAAGGATTGTTTCTTTATGCCTCCGACAGAAAGGTAAATTTAATATAAGGGGCACACTGAAAAAAAATATTTTTGAATCTATAGGATATGTTATTGCGATCTGCTAAAAGTACCTGTCTCTCTAAAGAGCCGGAAAGTTAAGGTTAGGCAATTTGCAGTTCATGTATGAGTCTTTTCTTGCATTGATTATGTTTTTGTCATTGCAAAGGATGACTCTTTGAGATATGTAAATTCCTAGTCAAATGAAATATTTTAAACAGAGACATTAAGCCCCAGACTTTGGTACTGTTCAGAAAATTCATTTTTCAATTGCGAATGGTTCTTAGTCGTCCAAACAGATACTATTTTGATTTATGATAATATACTATAAAATTTTGAGTATCACTGTTGACTCAAATCGATAAACTTTGATTAAAAAATAGTAGATTTTGATTCAACAGCGATACTATAAATTCCAGAGCATATTACTTGAAACCTATAGCATCTGATTTTGGCAGATAGTAATAGCATATGCTATAGATTGAAAAGTATTTTTTTCTCAGTATACTTAAATTATGTACCAAACAAAAGAAAAAATTTCATGCATCCATCTTTCTCAAGCTTTCGATAATTATATTTTTATCACTGTAATATTTATTCTTTTATTTTTTACGTAATTTATGTATGGCCCCTAAATATACAACTTTCCGCCCTTCCAATTTCGGAAATGTTCCACTTTGAACGGTTTCATTTTTAAAACTCTAACTTTGAACGCTTTCAATTTCGAAAAGACCAGCTTTAAATGTTTCCAATAAGAACAAATTCAAGTAACATGATGTTTTCAATTCGGGGAAATTCAACTTTGAACGTTTTCGGGGTTGCTAGAAAATCCCAATTTCAAAATTCCCTGACCCATTTTTCATTTTCTCTGACTGTTATCTGTCGTTATAATTATAATTATGATTATATAATACAGAAATCACAGAGGTTCAGTAAATCAATTTCAGGGAAAATAGGGGATTTCTGGTTCGAAAAAGGGGATTTAAAAAAAGGAGAAGTTTTTTCTTTTAAAAGAAGAAGGAAGCTGCAATTCTCTAAAAAATTAAAAAATCCTAAAAAATCTTAGATTCCTGTCTAGAATCTAATAAAACACTCCTCAAATTTCTAAACTTTCAGAATCTTGGGAATGCTCTAGAATTTTCTAAAATCCTTCATGACTTCTGAACTTTTCAACAAACTTTTAAAATCTTCTAGAATACTTTAATTTTTCATAAACTTTTCCATTAATTAAATCTTTTGAAATCCCTAAAAAATTCTCTACAATCTAGATTTTTGAGTGTTTTAGAATCTCCCAGAGACTTCCTGATTCTTTCAAAATCTCCAATAAAATTCTAAAATCTTCTAGATTCTTCCAGAGTTTTTTTTTTAAGACTCAAAAAGTGTACAGAATTTTAGGAAGATTCTAAAAACAGTCTAGAAGATTCTTCAAGATTATTAGAGTTTTTTGTAGACTTGAGAGGGTTCTAAAGGATTCTGCAGAATTCTAGAAATTCTAATGCAGTTCAGAATAATGTGCTTGAAGATTTGAATTTATTTGATTTCATTTTAAAATCAAATTTGTTCTAAAATATTGGTTTATTAATATACAAACTAATGTAATGATAAAGAAGCTCATGATTTTTCTCGTTATTTTGCAGATTGAACAATATTTCAAGATAAATTTGAGTTAAGAAAAAGAATTCGTTCATTTAAACGTTCAAAACTTTACAATAAAAAAGAATACAATACAATTGTTACACCTTAAAATGGTTTAGATTAAATTCAGTAAAATTTGTCTGGATTTAAGCAAAATTGACTCTGAATTTAATACTTAATTTAAAAAACTCTTACACCCCCCCCCGAACCCCTTACCCTTACATCTTACACCATTTAATTAATTTAATTTTAATTTAATTTGTCTGTCTTCATTTCAACTTTCAAAACTTCACAATAGAAAAGAATACAATACAATTGTTACACCTTAAAATCGTTTAGATTAAATTCAGTAAAATTTGTCTGGATTCAAGCAAAATTGATTCTGAATTTAATACTTAATTCTGAAATTCAGGTAACGTGGTATTAAACATAGACCAATCTTGCTGAAATTAAGACAAAATTTTACTGAATTTAATCCAAACCATTTAAAGGTGTATCAATTTTAAGTATTCTTTTTTACTGTGTTGAGGTACATTTCAGAATATTCTTGAGGATTCTAGAAGATTTCAGAAAATCATGGAAGACTTCAGACAATTTTAGACGATTTTAGAAAATTCTAGAACATTCTAGTATATTTTGTGAAATATTAAAAAATTTTTAAGAATTCTTTAAGATTGTTTAATCTTTAAGATTAAGAATCCAGAAGATTCTAAAAGATTATGGAAGAATCCAGAAGAATCGAAATGATTGGAGATTTTAGAACAGTCTAGAGTATTTTGGAGAATTTTTACCGATTTCAAATAAGTTTTGAAGATTCTAAAGAATTTAAGAGAATTTTGGTAATCATTTATAGACTTTGGAGGATTCCTAAAGATTCTGTGGAAAATTCTAGAAGATTACGAAAGTATTCAGAAAATTTTAGAAGATTCTGGAAGAGTCTAGTATATGTTGTAGAATATTGAAAAATTTTGGGATATTA
>JBAGKK010046165.1:0-10285 GCA_037177015.1 Euceroptres primus
ACCGACCGGCAATCGGGAGACCTGGGTTCGATTCCCAGCGGAGCGAATGAGGATCTTTTTTCACAGAATAAAAAATTGTTTTTCTACTTTATTTCAACGAGGAAAGATCTTTTATTCTTTTTACGAGCCAAACGTTTTCTTCTAGAATTAATTGAGAATATCATTAAGTATCATTGTGACTCCAAAACTAGCTGGTTGTCTTTTTTCCTTTTTCACTGATCGTTTCTTCGGAATATAGAATCACTTTTTTCCTCTTATCTATGGTTTTACGTTTTAGATGCGCATATTTTAGGTAACAATAAAAATGTTACTTTCCAAAAAATTTCTCTTATTAAATTGCTCTAAGCGTTTCTGAATTTAGTTAACTGAGCCATAATACAGTGAATTGCAAACTGACAGTATCATATGTAAATAAAACCCACTTATATCAATGCTCAAAAGTTTTCTTAATTGATGCGGTTTCTAATGAGAAACTTGCGAGTTATAGCTGCACTTAATATGGAGAAACTAGCTCGTAGCATGCCGTAATTGCAAAAGTATACCTGCAGCCGCGTTTCATTCTCGTTTCAACTTTGACTCAATGCTGTTTACAATTCACACATTTCGTTTACCCCATCTGCTTTCCTTAACGATGATAAGTCGGCAATTTTCCTGAAGCGAGGTTTTTCTCAGCACATCTTTTCTCTTAAAAAAAAAGGTTTTCATTTTCTATTACACAATGCAGATTTTTAAAAGAAGAAAATACGAGAACATGAGATACAGTTAAAACTCTCGCCAAAGTGAAGAATTGAAAAGTACTTTTTGTATAAGTTTCAGACTATCACTAAAAGTCCAGTGATTAATTGAAATTCTTGTGTTTGATCTGTAAAATCTGTATCGCTCGAAGAAGAAGTAGGCCAGGTCTTTAACCTAGGACGAATAATTAAGTTCAATGAGAAAACTTTATACGAACATAATTCTTGCAAGAGCTAAAGTTACCGGTTTCTCGACCATTATTCCCATAAGTAAAGGCATCCACTAAGGGAATATCAATTTAGACTGAAACGAGGAAAATTTTGCAAGAGTTATATTTTATCTTTTAATATCTTTGGTAACTTAGAAACCTAGTAAGTCATTGGCCTTCTTTAAAAATTGAAATAATTCGTCATTTTCTACAATCCAAATTTTCTCATTTAAAGCCAAAGCATCATAAATCATTCGTGTGTGTTTAGCGCAGGCTTTCTTATTTCCTGGAATTGCATAGATGTTGTCTTATCGCAGTTTCGTAACGAAAACGAGCCAAAACACGAACACTGTTGCATGCAGATACATTGATAAATTTTACACTAACATTCAACATCGTCGCTATGTATGAGTGCTCCTAGGTCTGATTTCCACCCGCAGTTAATTACGGAGCTTCCTAGTCAGGTATAGATATCGCTCCGGTTCTTGCAGGTCGGGGATGCGTGTTCTTCCCTTTACCCATGCTGAGCTCATAGATGTACGAATGGCGATTAGCTTACACAACTTATCGCTCCCAGGGTGAATATATCTCTGTTATACTTGTAACCTCTTAAGTTTTAATAGCACAAAAATAAACTTTCTCCATTTTCTTTTATAAAAATTTCTTTAATGTTTTCTGCTTAATAATTTCACGTGAATTTGTGTGACCGATAAAAAAGTAATTTAATCGTCATTCACTTCTTTATCAATGTTTTAAAAGACAAAAGAAGCAACGTCTGATATACGAGTCTGCTCAAGTTCAGCCATGCCTGCTAAATGGGATTATTGAGAAAGACTTTATTTATCTGAGAGTTTGTTTATTTATTTATTTTGTTGTTTTTTTTTTGTTCATCTCGAGTACTATTAAATTATTCCAACCCCAGAGCGATTCATCTCTCTTTCTATTCTGTTCTATTTCGCTTCTACTTCCTTTCTACCTCCACCATCCTGGTCTTATATCAGATCTTCATTTCTCTCTGTCGGTATCGCGTGTTTTCAACCTTATTCCATCCTTAGTTCCTGTACCACTGGCAGCTTCGCATACCTTGCACTTACTTTCAGTCTCCATTTCCTTCCATTTCCCCGCAAACTTCCGTACCACCTCATTCTGAATTTGAGTCATATTTTTGCACATAAGAGTGTTCGTGAAAAGTCCAGCTTCCGACATCAGACCAAGAATCCTGTTTTATCACGAACTTGTATATCCAGATTTTCTTTTTGGAAGAAAACGGATGCGAGCTGTTTATCAAAAAGAGATATTGCAACCGGAGATTCAGACGAAATATTTGCCAAAGGAGTAAGGCATGAAATGAGATATTGTTTCGAGTTTTCAAGACTTGTTTGTCAAAGTTTTTAACTTTTTTGGTAGAGTTTCGCAATTTTAGGTTTGGGTCTATTTATCTTTTTTAAGGCTAAGATAGAGTTACAGTTTTAACCTGTAACGACAGAAATTTCTTCAGGATGTCTAATGAAACTAAAAAATATTTTTTAAACAAAGTAAATGTTTTTCAAATAGTATATTCCATTAACAAACCAAAATAGAGAATATAGGTTCGAAAATATAGTCAGAAGTTTCAAAAGACTTTATTCTCTCATTAAAAGCTATTTTACTCACAAAAGTGTACTCGACAAGCTAGTGATAATTGAAAATCACGCTTCTGTAATTTTAATTCTCAGAAGTGTATAAAAAGATTCTCGTCGAATTTGGGTTGAATCGTTACTTGTGCTATAATCTCACGCGTCTAGTTTAATCAGACTTTGTTATTGCTATAAAAAAGCTATATGTTAGAGAGACACGAGAGGTGAAAAAAAGAGAACAAACAGTTAAAGGGATCAAGAGACAAATTGAGGAAACAAGCAAACCAGAAGAAATGTAGATAACGAGATTATGAACTACAAATGCATGGATTGTAAAGATGAAAAGTTACAAACGAATTGTCACCCTCAAAGTCTCTTTGATTGATTTTAAATACAAAATTGTTGGAAATCAATCCTGATTGGATGGTTGGAAATATTCCTGAAAAACAAAACCTATGAAACTCCAGGAGAATAATTAAAGAAGTTTAATAAACTTGTGGTAAAACTGGAATCAAATATTGAGCTGAGAAATTCTTTTTAGTCGCATAATTGCAGAAATGAGTTTTGGGTTGGACGGAAAATGAGAAATTACATTCGAAAAATGTCCTTTGAGAAGAATCTTTTGAATGCTTGTCCTCCATTGATTGTTCGAAAGGAATAATCACAAGCAATCACTTATTTTGCTGAATTGACATCTATCGGTTCACAGATTGAAAAATCATCCCTTGAAAGGAGTGTCGGGAAGACGAGGTTGAGAAAAGGAGAGAGTTTAAAGGAAAGTTATATCTTTGGGACGGGGAAGAAGATCAAGAAGCGAAGAAGAATTTACAGAATTAAAGTATCTCCGCGTCGTGGATGGGTTTTACGGATTTTTCGTCGCGACGACTGATGCGCTCTTCGGTTATTCGACTGCAAGAATTCCTTCAGGAAGTCTGGATACCATATAGAAAGGTAGAGTCTATACTATACATATAAATAGGAATCTGAAGTATGTGAACGAGCAATTTCGAGCCTAAAATTCAAAGGTTTTTAAACTCTTCCAAAGCAATATTTTAATCCAGATTTTTATTTTCACCTGAACTTGAGGGGATTTAAAATTGTTTGTTTTTCAAAAAATAACAATAAAAGAAATGAATTCACATTCTCCCTTGGAGAATGGATTGTGAGAAAAGCACAACGAGAGTCCTGCAAGCGACAGTTTTGGCATGGGTATCGAATACTTTTAGAGTTTTAGAAGACGAAATATAACTGGAATCGACAGAAAGCATAATCGAAGCGAACGAGGTGGGTGATTTTCGTGGCGATTGGATCAAGGCTTTACTTTGAAAGAAGCTATCGGTTTTTCTCAGTCACATTCTGCAAAATGGAGAACGTTTTCCTTCTGGAGCTCAGAAGAGAAAAATATTCCCATTACTCGACAAGTACCGCCTCTTTCGCGCGGGCCACTTTGAGGCTCCTATAATTTGAAAGGCTCCTACAAATCCTTAAATACAGGCAAGAGAGAAATTTCTGTTGTCTCGAACGTGAAAGTGAGTGTAGGTCGAAAACATGCGTAGAGAAAGGGAAGGAAGAAACTGGAAGGCAAGGAACGAGATTAACGTTCCTACGGTTGGGTAACTGCACCCTCGTTTCAGCCACTAGCAGCGAGCAGAGTTAACGTCACGAGGTGAAGTTATTTCGCACATTATCCCCCCATATCAAGATCAAGTGCTAAGAACCACTGACACATGAATTGGAAGTCCCAGAGTCACGTTTTAAAGTTTTACGTAATGCGATTGTGCGTAATGCACTTTTTCAGTGATTATGCGATTATGCGTAATTCACTTTTTCAGGATTTGATGTCATCCAATTAAAGTGGAAAATTTTAAATCAGAACATTTCAATCATTTAATAAATTTCAGGAGATCCTCAAGTGGAAGTTTAAAGCTTTATAAACACTCTTAGCAATTTAGCGTGGATAATTTCTTAAAATCCTCGACATTTAAAAAATACTTTTCTCCTGATAAATAATTTAAATTCAGCATTTTAAGGAAGATCTTCAAAGTAGGTTAGAGTCTTACTACAAGCAATTTCGTTAACAGATCACGACATCTTGTGTTAGGAGATGTTATGGGCGAATAAACTTTAGTCGTCAGACACTCTTCTAGTGCTATAGTGAATAACGACCTAACGAGGTGCAATTGTATAATACATTTACACAGCTCGTAAGATTTCATGGATACTTTTTCACTTTCTATCATCGCCCTAGCAATTCAACAGAAATCGTCGGGAGTCTCGCTCGTTTCCTGTGGCGCTTCGTCATTATCGCCTCGGCACATCCTGGAATTTTCAAAGGAATTTCAATTTTATGAGACGGAACGAAGTGGTGGGGTGCCTTTCATACCCCTTGGGATGTTTTCCTTTCTTGATACAAGAGATGAGCGAAGGAGGATAAGAGATGAATAGCTAGATAGATGCATTTTATTATTAAAAAAAAGAGAAAAAACGGCCCCCTTAAGGCATGCATATTTTTGAGAGAGAAAACAGGAGAATAATATCTCTTTTCCACTCTTGGAATACTATGGTTATTGCACTCGCCTTTGTTTTATTTTTGCCGCAAAGCCCTATTTGAATTGAAATACATACTAGATTTTAGATAAAGAAAATAGAAAAAAGTATAAAGTTCGAGTAAGCTTAACTTAACTTAATTACAAAAATTGAGCAGGTATTTGCATATCCTAATTTCCTCCACAAAGCAGGATTTATATTGTAATCTTTGTAGCATTATTTAACTTATCACGAATTTAGATCAGCACTAGTTCTAGACTCTGGTTTTTAATTACCTGGTTTCTGTTGCATTTTCACTATGCAGTTAGAAAGGGAATCAGATTACAATCGAGATTCCGAAGTAGAAATTCATGTAGAACATTCACCCAACGTAATCGGATAATTCACTTTTAATAAAAACAGTTTTGTAACAATTTTTTCGAATAATTCTAATCTAAAATCTTGTTTTTACTTGTTTTCGAAATTTTGGTCTAAGAAAGCTGAACTCTGTAGCTGAACAGCTGAACTGTTCAATAATCAAACGATCACCCGTCATGTATGAATTTATAAACTATCGGTGTGCAAACTTTTCTATCCCATGCTTTCTTTTGCTCTATACTTTATTCAGTTTGCCAAACTTTCTCGGACATTTATATTAATCAGAGTTGTTTACTGTATAGTAAAACTTGTTTCTCAGGATATCGTCGACTTAAAGTCCTTAAGAGAAAAGTTTTTTGGAAAAAAGAAAAAGAAAATAAGTTACTGTCTCAACTAAACATTAGTTTTCCAGAAACTTAATTTTCTTTTCAATTTGCGTTAATCGATACTCTCTAATACTGTCGGTATGGAGGACTGGGGAATTTTATTCTACGAGAAGATCCAGCTGAGAGGAATGATCTAAGCAGCAGGTCTTACAAGATGAAAAGGAAGTGGATTGAGAATAGAAGAAGAAGGGAGTGTCAAGGAACATTATGCTGAAGCAGTAAGGCAATATCGGAGCACGGCACGATCCGCGGTTTTTGTTGCTCGAGAAAGAGCTGGTGCTAACTTATACGAAGAGGTTCGAAAGGACTTTGGGAATGGGGAAGTGGGAGTTTCTCTCTCGTGCGGAGAGAACTTTCCTGGGTGATTCATATCGCATGACGCTACAGGAAACGAGGCCATTTTTTTAAAAAAGCGAGAGGGTGCGTGCCCTTTTGCAGATAGGCGACTCCATTTTCTGAAGTAAAACAGAGAAAACAAAGAGAGCAACGGAATCCATCGGTGCAGCCCTCATTTTCTCACATTTGTCTAAGCTTGTCCCTTTTGTTTCCACGCAGGGTCCACCCTGTTGCTAAAATGGCAGGGCGGGTATCTAGATACTTTTAAAATGGGGAAGAGATTGCCGTCCCTCCAAAACCGTTGCTTGAGCGAGTTTCACCAGCGAAAGCTTCCGAAACAGCACAGCAAGCACTTTAAATCTGCATTAGTGACGCTACAATCGACCTCTAGTGCAAGGTCAGCTCGTGTGAAATTTCCACGGATTACAAGTATACCTTTTCTCGATGATGTGAAATCAATTTGCACGATTTGAACGGCGATGAAATTTTTTATCCTTGTACTGCAGAAAGTAAAGGAGTGATTAAATCACCTAAATAAAAATTCAACGAAATATATAGTGAGACGGTCCAAATGACCCTCAATAATAAAAGGTTAATCACTATAAAAATAAAATAAGAAAATTAACAAGAGCAATTAAATATTAAATTATTGAATATCGATTTTAAAATGAGGACACTCAACAAAAGATGATACGGTACTGAGAACCGAGATCGTTCTAGAATATTCCAGACGGAAGTAATAATTAAATACGCGGGACGATAAATATTCGGCGGGAGAAAATAGCCACAAAAACGTAAAGAGATCCGACCAATAGAATTAGGGGGGCAAGAAAAGGCGCCAAAGATTCACGGCCAAAAGAAAAAAGCGCGCACAAAATCGATCAAGGAGTAGGAGAAAAATCCATCCGATTGGGATAGCAGGTCGATGACCGTGCGAATCAATGAATGCCACGCGCCGGAAATACTAGGGACCGATAGTGGGGAGATCACAGGCCCAAAACCATAAAAGCGGCTCGCTATCAGGTCTCGCTTTGATTCTCTTCACGAGGTGAGAAGCGCAGCGCTATTTTTTTTAGAGAAACAATCCTCCAGATCATAGAGTTTGGCGCAAGAAGGGGCACTTAACTTCCGCTGCTCTCTATTACTGAGAATCTAGGAAAGCTTTTGTCTCCTAGTCCTCTCAATAGGCCAGTGTAGGGATTTAGGAGTTGCTAAATATAAAGAATTTAGCATTTGATATTCTATTTACTTAAAAATCGTAAGCCACGATTTTCAACTAAATTTATAATCAGTAGAAATTTTACACTTTGTGACATTTTCTAATAGCACCCAGAATAATAAGACAGTTTGTCAGTCCATTCCGAATTTTCAACCCACTTCTTGGGAGTTCATTTGGGTGAACATAACAGATAACTGTTCTGAAAAAAAAAACAATTCTGGATGCGTGAAACAAGCCTGAGTGGTAGAAATTAATTTTTGATTCGATTCTGAATTTGCAACCCACTTTGTGGGAGCTCATTTAGACGGAATAACAGAAATTGATTTCTTATTAACGTATGGCGTTCAATTACAAATAGCCTGAATTGTACAAGCAAATATACTGTCCACTCCGAATTTTCAACCTACTTCTTGGGAGCTCATTTGGGTGGAGGATCAGAAATCGGCTTGCAATTAATTCAGGAAATATAATCCTACAAGTAATAGAAGCCAACTAAAGCTTAAGTAACCAGCGATTATCACAATACTCATATATGTGTGAGTCGTAATAATCGGTTACGAGGCAGCAGCTAATCTTGTGCATTGGTTGTGTGTGAAGATTAAAAGTGACACACAGCTGAGCTCAAATTAAATAATTCAATCCACTGCCAGAACAAAAAGATTCTGAAGACTTGTGGATTTTGCTTGATGGTTAGGCTAGGAATCCTATGGTAGTCGTGAGATGAAGTGGAGCACAGATATTGTACCTCGTCTATGGTTTTCAGTTAGGAAATATTTAGCAACTGATACCTGGCTGTGTTGATCACGTCAGGGAGCTAGCTCAGGGTAGAAAAAACCTCTTTTAGACCGTGTTTTGATTTGAAGTGAATTTTTTATATTCGCAGACTTTCAACCTACCAGAGGAGCTCGTCTGCGAACCTTAAAATCCTTAGAATCGCTACAAGTGTTCAGAGAACGTAAGTTGTTTTGTTTAAAATAAATATAAATCGAATACGCAATCATTATCGCCTCAGTGTTACCTACAATCAAAAACTAAATTGAGTTTCAATAATCCAAGTGATTTATGGAATGTGCATCATAATTATAAAAGCAAAAGAAATTGAAAATCGTAAACTTCGAGTACAATAAAATTATAATTCCTTTATTAGCGCCAAATTCACTTCCTGACACGACTGAGATCAAAGTAAATAATTGCCCTCAGTGCACCGTGATAAGGAAATTATAAATTGGCTTAAGGAGCAAATAATTGTTGGACGAAATTCCAACAATTCGCACTCGAAGCTACAGCTTTTTAATTTAAAAATAAATTATGATGATGTTACGTCGTAACGTTAAAAGAAATTTATTTTTCTCTTTCTTATTTTTTTTTTTTGCTGATTTCTAAGATAGGTAATTTCTGAACCCTCGTAAAAATTTATGTTTGCAAAGCTGATTCATTGTCCACCGCACTTTCCAATAACCATTTAAATTCTGAATTTCTCTGTCTGCTAAACCTCCTTGCTACGTGCATATTGTCTCTAGATTGCATTTATAACTTAAGCCTATGTACCTAGCCGTGTGTCCAAATTCTCCTACCTCCACGTTCCTCAGCCAGTAGAGTATAAGCACCCCACTGACCCAACATCCCTTCTTCAAAAATTGTACTTCGGCAATGCACTCTCTTAAAATTGTCTTTTCAGATAGAATCCGAATACCGTCGTGAACAGATCAATTCTTGTATACTCTCGTCTGCTAAGTTCCAATGTCGTACCCCATTTTTAGTTTGAATAAACCATGCCAAAATTCTTAAAAATGTGGGTGTTTTTACTGAACTTAACCAAGTGAACAATTACCTATTTCTTTTCTGCATGTTTTGCCTCGTCCACAAAACAGATGGAAATAAATTGAAGTATTCAAAACCTAAGTTTAAATAACCAGTGATTATTATGAATTGAAAAGCTTTGAATTAAAATAGAGCAATTAAGATTTCGTAATTTATCCCTGGGCGATAGGAAACCGTTACAATAGTTTAACACGAGTTTGTCTGGTCAATTTAATTGTGCATTCAATAAAAATAAATTGAAATTATAGTATATCTAAAGAAAAATGTACATATCTCAGGATATGAATATATCACAGTATAATAAACTATCGCATTATACTGTTATAGTGTAGTATTAAAATGCACGCACGGTTAGGCAGTAATGCTCCTATGGATCAAAAGCCTTTTGTGTTTTTGTTCAGTTAATCAGTGAAATAGCCCGGAAATCAGATTGACACGTAGGATTATTAAAGATTACTGCACTGACAGGTCCAGCTCGTAACTATTAAGTTTATATAACGCCCCCACATCTTGAGAATTCTGTTTTTATTAATTATTTATGATAAACCTTGATTCATTCATTATATATGATAAATTATAAGAATGCAAAAGTTTCAAGAAAATTGAAAAAAATTGTTTCAACTTTTGTACATACAGTCGGACCTGAGCCATCTCAAGATTTCGGGGGGGAGTATTGAAATGATACAGGTCGCTCGAAGGGAAAATTGAAGTTCCGTTGTAGGCATTTGCGCATACACGTGTGCGTGTATACATACATGTGTACACGTATGCATGTATACATACGTGTGTACATGTTATACGCACACATACATGTGTGCGTGTAAACTATCTGTGTAAACGCCTTCTCGAGAGGAGGGGCAAACTATCAAGACTGGTTGCGGAGAACTTGAAATGGTACAGGTCCAACCGTATACGTTGCAAACCTCGAGTGACGCGTCACAAGGGTCACAAGTCACAACTCATCTCTGAAGGCAACGAAAAGTTAGTACAGTAGGACCTCCACCATGTCATGTCGGATCTCCTTTTTCTTTTCACAGTGGTCCTGTAGGAAGAAAAAGGA
>JBAGKK010046174.1:0-10284 GCA_037177015.1 Euceroptres primus
ATGTTTCTTTTAAGTGAAGAATTTTCATTTGTCTCAACAAAATTCTTCTTTCAGTCGAAGAAACCAAATTCTTAATTAATGCATGCATACATTAATTGATTCAAATACAGATTTATTGTCTCAAATGCTTGAAAAGATTCAATCAAAGAAATATTTCTTTGGCAATGATTTTCAGTTCCAACGAACCCGGGTTTCTCGTGTCAAAGAAATCATTTCTTCAAGATGATTCTGTCATGTTCCTTGCAAGACAATATTTCTTTGCATGAAAGAAATACCACCAAAGAAATAATTTCTTCGATTCGAAGCATGATTCTTTTGCTAAGCAGAAATATTTAGTTAATTTATGTAATTCTTCGATACAAAGGAATGGAAACAAATAAGGGGCATTATTTCTCAAGTGTACCCACCCCAAAAAATGAATTTCTCCGAACGAGCTAAAATTTACAAAAAGATAAGTCCTATTAAATGGCAGTTCAAAAAAAAAAAAGATTGATTAGTTTGGTCAAAAACTCGCCGAGGTAGAGAGGGTAAAATTTTTGTACTTTGCGCACAGAGCCTCTATTTCGGATATAAATATCTTTTTATGTATGGCATAGAAAAAATATTGACCCAAACGTTTTCGATAGGTTTTTTCTCAATCATTCGAATAAAATAAAGAAATTTTGAAACATTCAAAATTTGGTCATCATTTTTGAAAATCAAAAATATTTTTGGTTTTTTTTTAAAGCTCGACCCTTTTTTTCTTTTTTTCTTAAACTAAAAATAAAGCTTGAGATGCTTACTTTCAGATCCTTGAATAGCAAAATGTCGTTTTTTGTTGTTTTTGAAAATTTTAAAAAATGAAATTTTTTAAATTTCATTAATTGCGCATTTTAAATAAACATTTAATTGCGCATTTTAAATAAACAAATAACGTTTATACTTATTATTTTATGTGCATTACATGTAAATTGAACATTAAAAATGCACAATTAGCCAAATTCAAAAAATTTCATTTCTGAAAATTTTCAAAAAATTTTTAAATCGACAAAATTTTTTTTTGAATTTTCGTTTTTAGAATATTGTTTCTTATCAAAAACTGTACATGCAAAAAATTTTCCGAATTTTTTTTGAGTATAGGAAAATTTTTTTTGGAATTTACCAGGTTACTTAAAATTCAATTTTTCAAAAACTACAAAAAAGGACATTTTGCTATTAAAAAATGATGGCTAAATTTTGAATTTTTCAAAAAATTTTTTATTTCATTCGAAAGATTGGGAAATAATCTATCGAAAACGTTGGGATCGAAATTTTTTATATGCCATACATAAAAAGATATTTATATCCGAAATAGAGGCTCTTTGCGCATCTTGAATTTTTCCGCCAGAAGCAACGTGATTGTTTCTTAAAAAAATTAGAACGAACTAAATAATAAATTATAAAATTAAAAAAATAATGAATTATAAAATTTAAAAAAATACTAAATATCAAATTGAAAAAATAATAAATTATAAAATGTATAAAAAATAATAAATTATAAATAGTTAGGCTTTACTGCAGTATACTATTAACTTTTACAATATTTTTCTATTAAGTATATAAGGGTGATTGCCAAAAAGTTGACCATTTTAAGTCCCTATCATTATTCACATATTCTGTGATTAATTAATTTTTACTAAATATATCTGAGCAAAGTACTTACATGAGGGCACAATTTAGGAAAGTTTCAAAATTTTAGACGATTTCGTTTAGAAATTATAAATAAAAATGTTTGAAAAATGTTAGGTTACGCGATGTCCCAAACTACAAATTTAAAATAGAAAATTGCTAAATAATATCAAAAATATGTTCCTTAATAATTTGGGCTTATGAAAATCTATTGAAATTAGTTGAAAAAGATGATTATGGAGTGATAAGTTGAATATTTTACAGTTAAATATATGAAAAATCGCTCCAAAGTCTGTCCCCAAATTTTGTGTCAGGTTTTACGATTTTGCTATCTTAAGATAAAACGTGAAGATCGTGATTCAAACTATTCAAAACACGACGTAGATTTGTTAATTTTACGCTAACGAAGATTTTCATGCAGTTCAAAATCGATTTCTCATCAGTATTTGTAAATAGCAGTCAATAATAATCACTATTTTTGCACAATATGTTTTACAAAATGACATATTTATCAAACTATTGATTCAAAATACACTGAAATCGCTTTTGAAGGCCGCTCCAGATAGGCCTTCTAGGAATTAGTTTATGGGTGAGTGTGTGTTAGTTTGTGGGCGAGGGGTCCAAGGGGACGAGAAAAGCTGAGCTCGAAGCTCAGCGGTGTCGCGTAAGTAGCGTAGTAACAAAGTGCGCAGTAGTGACATAGTAGTCTAAGCGTTGGTTCGCATCAGTTCGTTTTCAGTGTTTTGGTTATGCGGTATGTGTAATAATTCATAAATAATAACTAAATCAAACTTAACAGTAAGGTAAACGTTAAATTAAACTTATATTTAAAAAATATTGTTCACTCGTGACAAAAATCAAACAGAAATAGTTCACACGGCCCTGACTTGTGTACGTTTAGAGACCACTCGATTTAGGCCAAGGTAACCCCCGAAACCGGCCTTAAATAGAGCTTTCAGTGTATTATTAAACGAGAGGATATATTGAAGATGTGTAGTCAATATCAAATAAATCGTGCAATCACAAATGTTTGCCATATTTTTAATACTTTTTACCTGTTTTTTGGAATATTTTAAAAATATTCTTCAAATATTTATATTATCAAGGTCGAATGTCATACATTGCGAACTTAGTGACTTTTGAGGTTAGGGACGTTCGAGTTCATTTTTTCCTGTTTTTTCCTCTCAAACTCCCCGAAAATGATTTCCATTCCTAAAGTTGTACATCAACTTCCTATGCATTCACATTACTTAAAAACATTCAGAACTCAAGTCAGACTCCACGCTTATTACACAGAAACATAGGTATAGGAGTTATTTTCGTTTAGAATTCCTAAATATCACAAATATATTCCTTGATCTCTCTATTTCGTTTTTTCATACTCTCTTGGGTTGGTCGCCTTTAAAAAAACATATTTTAGGCGGCATGGAATAATTACTTTTTTCGGAAATTTCGTGGTCCAATATGGTCAACGTTTTGGCAATCACCCTTAAATCCTTTTGAAATAGTGACCTACTTTTAAAATAGGGATCTACTGTTGCATAGTTTCCCCTGTAAACGTCTGAGGTACAATAAAATTTCCATGATAAATGTACTTTAGCCTTTCTTAAATGCATTTATAGAGGAAATCCAGAGTCATCTTCACTAATAAAGAAGTTGTCCGGATTCAGATACCCTGATTCGAGTTACACGATACGAAAATCTTTGGAGCATGTGAGGATAGGTTTTATTGTCTTCCTCGACAGGACTGGACCAGATAAGGACTCGAGATCCTCTAATTAGGATCGTAACCCTTTTTTAAGCGTTATTACGCCGAGAACCCTCGTTTCGAGACACGAAAACTACTCGCATCGATCCACCACCTGCAGCTTTGGCTGTCCCATTGAAAATTACTTTCCTCCCTACCAACCTGCTCGAACCATAAATTTTGTTTGCGTCAAGGTCAATAATCGACCCGTTATCTGGGATAATGAATTGGTATCTCAACAGCTACGAAGCTCCAATCGTATATTTTAATTCCATTTAGGGTACCTTGCCTTCCAAAAGTATTCATTATGCACTTAAATCATCAGCTTTATCAGTTCTTTATCCACCTAATAAACGGTTCCTTTACCATTAGCTATTAGTAATCAATTTAGATTGTGGTCTCGTGTATTCTTGATCATAATCACTATACTTTTTATAATTACCATTTTTAATACCGATTCTAAAATATCTTATTGAATAAAGTGTAATTTATTGAGAAAGAGAGGGTTCAATAGTTTTAAATGGTTTTGAGTCAAAAACTGTAGATCAATATTTCAAGAAAGTAGAGAAAATAAATTTTACCATGACTGAATACGTCTAATATTTACTGACCATCTATAATAATTCAAGAAAATAAAAGTATATGTAAAACGTTTTTTATTGACTATCAATATTTTGTTGGTTGGAGATACATGATCCGAAATTTTAAAAAATTCATGATTTACATAAAAATCCAAGTACCACCTTGGTTTTTTTTTTTATTAAGAATCAGAGTTCTGCACTTGAATCTGTATCCGCGGATATTCTTGTATCAGCTGATGAAAAAAACTTGCTTTTATCCGACCTGTTTGACCATTGGCATATTTCAGTTTTATACAGTTATTGATTTATCAACTTCAAATCAAACAGGCAAATATCTGCAGTTAAACAAAAGATATTTAAAAAAATTCAAGTATATGTTGAAAAATTCGTTTAGTACTTGATGAGAGAACCAAATTAATATTTTAATGAAAATTATTGCAAAATTAGAAATAAAATAATAAAAAGGAGAAAATATATTATTTCATAACATTTGGACTTGTCAACGAATTTCCAATGCTAATCATTAATACAGTAAATTACAAATGAATTTTTGCTTTGATATATTATATGTTATTGCGAAAAAAATCATTTACGAAGTAATTATTCATTAAAAAGTCGTAACTTTTAGTGAAAATTTGAAACCTCATAAATAGTTTATATTAACATATTGTAAATAAAACATACATGTCCATTAAAATTGTTTTCGTATTAAGTTTTCTGATTTTTTAGGTATTGAAAAATATTTTAAATTTTTAAAAATATTTTCTTTTCACATCATCTGCTATTAATATTCAATTTATTTCAGTATCAAGTTTCTCTAATAAACATTGAATTTTTTTCATCTAGGAAATTGATGTTCATTTTGGATTTTAAAATTTACATTTTCATTTAAACTAAACTGAATCAGACTTTAACCTTTAACTTTACCTTAAGTTTAACTTAACTTTAACCGGAAACCTCTTTAGTGGCTTTGAACAGTTTCAGTCAATTTTATACAGTTTTCTGGTCTCAATTACCTTAAAAATGTTATAATGAATTAAAAAAATTAAAATTAAAATTATAAAAATGTTTTCACAAGAGTTATTTATGAAATATATAACTTAATTTTTTGTTTAAACAATTATTCTTGCGATATTTATTATTAATTAACTAACAAAAGTAAAAAAATGATGAAACTGGTATGAATTTTCCATTCTATCCCGGAAGCCACTATAGTGGCGCGAGGGGGGGGGGGTCCAGCATTTTCACCATTCAACCTAATGACATTGATGAAAAATTTCTAGCACTAAACACAAAAAATTCGGTGAAAAACATGCTGGTCATGTAAAGGTTAAAATAATTATCTTACACCAAATCAATTTTTCGGCTGGTTCAGAAAGTTATGTTATGTGCTAATTTTCCAATTTTGCGTAGTCGGGTTTTCTTTTTTAATTATTTACTTTTTAAGAAGCTAAGTTGAAATAATATTTTACAATAATTGATAGTTTTCGAAATTTAACTGTTTAAAATAAGAAACCTAACCTCACTTTTCAGTCTCGATTATATATTCGATTTTGCGGCTTAATCGACAGAATCGAGTTTTCGTGCTGCATTTTAAAGATTTTGGGTGATTTTTACTACATAGGTACTCCACAGTACCTATATTTTCAGTTAATAGCAACTGAAACCTTTTTTATTTGAATCGTTTCTTGGAAAAGGTCTCAAGACTTTCATTTCTTGTATCGGATTCTGAAGCGAACTGCTGCGACTTGTGACTCACTTCGTTTATTACTGGGTATAAATTAACCACCTGATATTTGCAACTTATCTAACGGATTGGATTTATCCAATAACTTGCCATATTTATACAGTTCGCTATGATGATTCGTGGCATTCACTTGGTTTTGACGAGTGCAGACGGAATTTCAGATGTGAAATGCAGAATTCTGTTAAGAATGAGAATCGAAATAATCAAGAAAATTCATGAATATTGTACATTTTTTGTTTGGGCGACTAAGAACCATTCATAATCGACAAATGAATTTTCTGAACACCACCAAAGTCTGGGGCTTAATGTCTGTATAACATATTTCTTTGACTAGGAATTTATATTTCTCAAAGAGTCATTCCATTTTAAAAGCAAGTAGGAGTCATCAGAATTTTTTAAAGCGCACCCCCATGTTTTTGAAATTCCAAAAATGTGAAGCTTCAAGTCCAAACCTGGACTTCAACTAAAGGGTTACTCGTTACTTCAACTGGTTTCCTTGTAAGTGAACTTTAATCTTGCTTTTAATTAGTTAACACATTATCATTACTACCCCATCATCATCATCATTCACCTCATCTCTGTCCCCATGAATCTTCTTAATTAAAGATAAGCCACTGCATCCTAGTAAGGCATCAGCGTTATCATCATAACTAAATTTCACCTTCCATAAATGAAGATAGTAATTCAACCCGAAGCTAAAAACACAATCTCCGATAGATTAACGAAATCTTCAGAAGCTTAGATAAATGAAACGACGGCAATATACAAAATTGATGGAACCTCTAAAAATATAAGTCTTCCCTAATCTAATTTTCCCAGTCAACTTTCCCGCTTATGACCCATCAGCCAAAGTTCCAAAAGATCATTTTCCTCTTCCCTCGTCAATTTACAGCCGAATCAACGAGGCGGCTTACCTCCTCTAATTAAGGTGAACTGCTTTGGCCCATTCAGATCTCGCGTTGCCCACGTTTCCTGAATCCATTTGTGTTTGCTCTCCATCCTTTTCAGCACAATCTTGCATCTCGCTTCGACTCACCAAAGCAATCAGGCAGCTTTCCATCTCTAAGGGCGGGGGTCTCTTTCTATATAGGGCCTCACTCTCCTGCATCTTTTAACACCCTGCCGGTGTCCGTTTTGAAAAGCAGCTTGCCTCGCTCCCCTTTTCTTCTTTCTCTTTCTTCCAGCGGGGCATATAGGAAGATCCGTGTTTTGGGCCCCTCTTCTGGGTCCGCTGGGGTTGGCCGGTGGCACAGGTGGTGTGCCATGTCGTGGGAACCTTCCGACCAGAATCTTCCCGTGTTCGATGTAAGGCCCTTAAATAAGGCCCACCCCATGCATAAGCCAAAGCAAAGCAAAGCCATGCAAGTGTGTCAGCCACCCAGGATCGCTCTTTTCTAGTGGGTGTCGGTAAATAGGTGTCCCGCTATGAGCCTCGTTTGGGGCCTTATTATTGAGAACTGCTGCCTCTTGTAACACACACACATATATATATATAGGCACAAACACATGCACTCACCTGGGGAATTGTAATCAGCAGTGAAGCTCGTTTTCGGAGTGTGCTGCTCGTGTGCTGTCCTCGGGCCCAGAAACCCGGATTGCTTAACGCCTCGATGGCCACTTGTTAACCTTAAAAGGCCACCAGACCCACTCTTTTAGGGTCCATTTCGTCTCGGGTCCGCAACTTAGTACGACTTCTATGACTCATAATTAGTTTCTGCTCCTTCGACTATTCCCGCTGTGATTAGTTACCGATGAGGAGGCTCGTTGGTTCATTTTAGAGGTCTTTATGTGGCTTTTGAATTAAGGTCGGAAAGAGGATTAGGCGGAGGTCCTAGAAAATTTTCGTGAAAGCCTAAAATGAGGCGAGGCTGAGAAGGTACTTAAGGATGACTACCTTAACGGAAAAAGCAAATATGTAGGATTTTTAATCTTGTTTGTTGAATGTTTTTTTTTTATGGTGTTTTGTGAAATTGAAATTTTTCCCAAGAATACGATAGTGTTTTGTAACATTGAGTTCTTGAATTTGGGAATAGGTGCTTTTTGGAAAAAATCAGTTTATTTATGTCGTTCCAAAAGCAATGAGTGGCCGAATTCATTTCAAATTGGGCAAGCTGTGCATTTTCAAGTCACAGAATCGTTTCCGGACGAAGTATGTTGTTTTTCAAAGAATTTTAGACAGCACGTATTGATTGATGAACAAATTTTTTTGACAAAGTTATGAGTATTTGAACTTTTAAAGTTGGTGACGTAGTATATGAAAACTTTGTCAATTTTTTTTTTAAAATGTAATTTCCAAACTAATATAGATATTTAACTTTCTCTTTTTGATTCTGATAGATCTTTTTATTCTCTTTCGAGATCCGTCAAAAAATTTAAAAAATTGTCAAAATGACAAAATGGCGGCGGTTTTTCTAAAAATTTTGAAAAACTCCACCGTTTTTGTTTCTCTTAATTTTTTTCTAAGTTAATACTAATATGGTGAACATATCCCAAAAGAGTTTATCTTGTGCCTGCGTCTTAGAAAGGAAAAAGAAAATTTATTTTCTGAAAAATGAAAATTCGCATTTTTTGCAAAAACAAGACGAGATACAAAAAAAATCAAAAGAGAAAAGTCACTCCTCTCAAAAAGTTCTAAAAAAAAGTTTCTTGACCCTTTATTCTATCTTGCGTTATACCTATTTAAAATTTTTACTAAAATACATATAAATGAAATCGGTAAAATTTGTGTTTCACTGAAATTGATACTATTTTGTGTAGTCATAAAAAATAAAGGAAGATGAAAATCAATAAGTTTCAACTTTTTTCTTGAAAATTCGTTTATTTTAGAAGATACACAGTATTTTATATATGTATTTTAAAATTTTACTTAAGTTACTTAACTTACTAAAGTTACTTACATTAGCTATTTCTCTTTATTCTTTCACAAAAATGTATTTTTTTTGTATCTCGTCTTGTTTTTGCAAAAAATGCGAATTTTCATTTTTCAGAAAAAAAACATTTTCTTTCTTCTTTCCAAGCCACGTGGAAAAATTCTACGGAAACTCCATGTGGAAAATCTACACAAATTTCCATATCAAAATTGAAATTAGAAATTCGATACAGAAATTTTTCGTAAAATTTCCATTTGGAATTTCCATATGGAACTTCCGTGGAATGCTTTCCGTAGAATTTTTCCAAGTGGGAAGACACGAACGCAAGATAAACACTTTTGGGATATATTCAGCATATTAGTACTAACTTAGGACAAAATTAGGAAAAATAAAAACTGTGGGGTTTTTGAGAAAATTGACTTTCAAAATTTTCAGAAAAAACACCGACATTTTGTCATTTTGACAATTTTATAAATTTTTTGATGGATTTCGAAAGAGAACAAAAAGATCTATCAGAATCAAAAAGAGAAAGTCAAATATCTATATTACTTTGAAAATTACAACATTTTTAGAAAAAATTTCCACAAACTTTTTATAAACTGCGTCCCCAACTTCAAAAGTTCAAATACTCATAACTTTGTCAAAAGAATTTGTTCATTAAATCGGTGAAATAAGTGTGGTTTAAAATCCTTTGAAAAACCACATATTTCGTCCGGAAACGATTCTGTGGACTTGAGCATGCATAGCCTGCCCGATGTGAAATGAATTCTGTCGAAAGAAATTAAGGTTTTGAGAAGGGAAGACTTAGATCAAGATTTTTTTATGGCCGAGGATATTGTTACGGAATTTTCTGTAACAATAGCCTTACGGAAAATTCCGTAATAGCCTCGGTTCATACTATGTTGTGTACTAGTTGTACGGAAATTTCTGTAATGTTAGACACTGCCTTTTTTTACTCTTTATTTTAATTATTTTTTTTTATTATAAGACGTCTTTATAAGATTGTGTTACTTAACTCTAATCATTGTGAAATTATGTGCAGCTTCTTATTTATGGAACTTTTTATGGCATGAGAATTATGAAAATTAATTACAAAGCCGAATAATTTAGGGGTTAAGAAATAATATTTATGTCGTTCCCAAAGCAATGAAAGGAATCAAAATTTTGAGTGGAGAAGATGTAGATAATTTTTTTTAATTCTGTTTTTTTAAATTTTTTATAAGACTTTATAAGATTATGTTACTGAACTCTATTCGTTATGAAATTATGTGCAGTTTCTTTCTTATGGAACTTTTTATGCAAGAGAATACCTTTACCAAATTAGTTACAAAACGGAATAATTTGGTGATTAAGAAATAAAGATAAACTAAAACCGATGCAGGAATCTCTAGGATCAAATTATTTTAATTTAAGTTCGGTTTTTTTACTGACTTCAAAATCATTTCAAAAAATTTCTATTCCGTCAAGATCAAAGTAAAATGATTGACATCTCAAATTAAGAATTTTCTATTGATATTTAAATGATCGAACCTTCTAGGAAAAAACGAGGGAGATAATTTTGTACCAGGTTCATGTCGTTCTGAAAAGATATAATTTCAAGAAATTTCTATCCATAGATAATTACGATGCATTAAGGAATCATCAAAATGTATTTCAACACATTTTTTCAAACAGGTGAAAATTTTTGTAATA
>JBAGKK010046184.1:0-10284 GCA_037177015.1 Euceroptres primus
CCGGGTACCTTCTAATTCCCCACTTCTCCGGAAGAGCCGTCAGGAGCTTCCCCGTCCCTCTTCCCAGAAGGTCCTCCAGGTATCTTCTATCCCTCCTTTTCCGGAAGATCCGACAGGAGTTACCAAGTCCGGGTACCTTCTACTTCCTAATTTTTCCGGAAGATCCGAAAGGAGTTTCCAAGTCTCTCTTTCCTTCCATAAGGTCCTCCGGGTACCTTCTAATCCCTCACTTTTCCGAAAGAGCCGTCAGGAGCTTCCACGTCCCTATTTCCAGAAGGTCCTCCGGGTACCTTCTACTTCCTCATTTTCCCTGAAGAGCCGAAAGGAGCTCCCATACACGAGGATCCACGAGAAAACGACCACGGCCAACCCACCAGCAAGAGGAGCCCACAACACATTTACGTGTCAAGTCTGATCAAGCTTGCTCACAGCACACATTTTTTCCACATTTCTTTATGCAAAATCTGGCTTATGTTTGCATTTTTAGATAAATTATTATTTCTGATAGGAACATTTGCTAAAATAAATAAAGAAAATAATTATCAGCTCAGGTTTTCTGCAGCGGTCGATAATACGTTACATGTATTACCATTAATTCTAACAGTCATGTGCAGTTAGAAGAGTGACCGCCAGATGTCGGCGAATATCTCCGTAAATGACTTTCTATTATTCGATTTTGACGCCGTTTACCACAATAAATGTCAAAAATTTTAATATCATAATATAGAATAAAGCCTTGGGATTATACATCTTCGCTCCGATTTCGTATAAAGTGTTGTGAGTGAAAATATATTTTTCTTTATACATGCATGCAAAACGCTCGTTTAACCACCGTTTACAGACAACCAAAATGGCTGTTTGCGCACTGCATTGATAAGCAGCGGCCAAAATGTTTTGTTTACTGGTGGCGGTGTGCAAAATAATTTTGGTCACAAGTCACCGGTGAGCAAAATCTGTTGCTACTACTAACGCCATCTAGTGTCATTACTGTTACTATGTAAACATCTTGTTGGTGAGGTTATTTTTTATGTCTGTAAATGGTAGGCAATCTCAGGTTTTGCATTTATTTCTAAAGAAAAATATATTTCGATACATGAGGCCTCACGGGCGGGTTGTCACTACTTGTGCGAGGGCCCAAAACGAACCCAAAGGTGAGGCGGAGCCTTCGGGTTCGTTTTGGGCCTTTACACTCGAAGCGACCGAACCGCCCGCTTGGAATCTTGTATCAAAATATACTAGTTTGCAAGTACGATCAAGGTTCGTCTGCTTCAAATGAATTCAGACGTCAGATTTTTAATCTCTGCTCTTCTGGATTATGACTTTCCAATATTCGATTTTGACGCCTTTCCCGCAACAAATTGCCAAATTGTTATTATCATAATAAAGAATAAAGTTTGCTCCGTTTGTCTTCGCTCCGATTTTGTCTAAAGTTTCGGTGTTGTGCAGAAAATATATTTCTGTCAAATGTGGCTTCTCCTAAAGACCATCTCACTCTACATTGTCGCTTACTTCGTCAAAATTTATGGAATACGTTCAGTTGAAACTTTATGACATCAACAATTTACAAAATTCTGTTGACTGTAGGACCACGACAGTAGCCATAAGTATAAATTAATTTCATATCAATGAAACTTAAAATTAAATGTACATATTTTTCAGGACCGAAAAAGTTGCGGGTTTGGACTTAGAAAAATTTCAGAACCGATCGGACATTTTCAAAGTCCGTTAACGTTCACCCTTAATTCAAATTTTACACCTTTTGATAAATAAGTTGGTTTATATTATCTCTTCTACTTTGCTGTTTTGAAAATATAAAAAAAGGTAAATACAATTGTTTTTTCTTGATTTTAATTAAACTATCCTCAGAACAAGTGCCAGTTCTGTTTCTTTTAGAAACATTTTAACCAAATTAGGTAAGATAATATGTAACGATGCAATCTAGTCATCGCTCGGATTGCTTCCTCTACCGAAAATGCTAACCGAATAGAACACCTAGAATTAGGGCTAAACGAGTCTGAGAGGTTGTGACCCCACTTTTAATTTTATTTCTTTATTTTGACGCTGCCGTTGAGACATGCAACTTGAAGAGATTTGAATGCAGCCTATCGAAAACCGAAATCTGAGCATTCCGACTTTTTAACGAAGGATTAAATTCCCTTTTAGGTGCCTAATCTCCGCAAAATATATTTCTAGGCATTGTTCATTATTCTAACGTCATTTTAATTCCAAAATTAGTTGTATTGCATGCTAACCTTAAACTCACATGTCGTTATATTGGTTAAGTAAGTTTCTTTCGCGTAGGCGCTGCAAGCCCATTGGTCCCTGGGTATCGAGTATCTAAAGTTCGATGCCTATTGGTCCAGGCTTCCTGCGCGTGCGCGCGGTTTAATGAAGAGATAATAAAACTGTTGAGCGAGCGTGCCTCGCTCTCCATTCGGCTAGTTGAATGTCGTAGGTCGCATACTTTAGCATTGTTGCTTCGGCTTAGCCATCTAATTAATTAACTAAATAATGGCGGCATCTGGAGATTACAAATTACACGTAAGTTCACCCCTATTTTAATTTAGGGTCGTTTTTTTTGTTTGTATATTATCTTTTCTCTCCATTCATGCTAAATACTCTCTTGCTCTTTTGGAGGTTAGCCTCTCCTCTTAATTTTACAACTTTGTTTTAAATACTATGCAAATATTGAATCCCTTTTGCACTTTAAATTTTATCGATTGGTATATGGTACGTATTCTAGTAACCTGTGAAAGATTCAAATCCCCGAATTACCGACCTAGCCAGGCTTCTTTCATCCCTTTCAAGAAAATTTATAAATATGGCGTCGACCTAGGCACATAGCGACGTCAGGCGCTCACATCTACAGAAGCAGCCACGAGTAAGGAGCCGATCGTCGAGGGTCTCCTGAATCCTCAGGTCTCGTAGAATAATTTTTTTTGTTTCAGATCGGCCCATTATAAATACTAAATTGTATTATTATTTATAATATTTTACGACTGTTTTAACTTGTTTTTTGTTATTTTTAATTTCATTGTATATAGATGTTCCCCTGAAGAGATCATATAGATATGAAAACGCTGGGATTTTACAACAATAAAATTGGCGCGAATGACGTCATTTTTTATCCATCTTCAAAATATATGATGTTTTTATACCTTAATTCTTTACAATTTTCATAAAATAACAAAAAACGACATTCTGCTTTTTAAAGATTTTAAATTAAACATCTCAAGCTTTATTTCCAGAACAAAAAAAGACAAAAAAAGGGTTGAACTTCTAAAAACGTCAACAATATTTTTCATTTCGAAAAATGAAGCGGAAAATTTGAACTTTTCTAAAAAAAGTTCCCTTCACTCGAGAAAAATCTATCAAAAACGTTTGGGTAAAAAATTGTGTGATTCCATCGTAAATTAGTTACTACATTTTCAAGACACCAGGTCAATTTGATCCCCCCTATACGGTCAACGTAGGTAAAAAACAGCGATACGGGGATCGGGTTAATGATAATTCGAAAACCAGTTAATATTTCATTACGTTCTTGATCTTATTTTGAAGAAGAGATTTTAAATCTTAATTCAGCGAAGTTACAATATTTTCTATTCTCTACCCTAAAGCATGCAGACAGTGGCAGTTGAGAATCAAAAATTGGTTAAAAATGGATAACATATATCTTCCTCACACGCTCTCTCCGTTGCTGTTTATCAAAAATACTTCGAGTAGAGATCAATCGACGTAGAATTTAATAAGCTTTGTAACGATTTTTTAACAGTTTTTCTACCCTAACTTCACGCTAAGATACCTAAGAAAGAAGAGAGGCATGTTTTTAATACGATTTTTTTTAGTGGACTAACAATTCTGGCCGGTACGGTACTTATATGAAAATAATTTTCGGTTATTGCAGTACTATGTTTTATTTTGTTATTTAACAAATTTGAAAACCTTTTACTTAAATAAATGAAATATTAATATTGCTTAAACTTAAACTGTCGTACCTAGCGGAGTTTTTTCGCACATAATGTTCTTGGTGTGACATGTTATATGGTATATTTTGTATATTTTAAAGTCTTCTATAACCAACCATATATTAAATACATAAAATTTTTTTTTAAAATTTACGTTTATATCAGGAAAAGTTTTTCCATTTTGGGAATTTATGTTATTATAAAATAGTATAAAAATATTATATTAAATAGTTATAATATAATAATTATTATATTAAATATTGGATTTTAAATATTATAAAAAACAAATTCATTCCTTTTGATGAAAAAAATCGATTGTTAAAAAAAATCCTTTATGAAGAATGACCGTTTTTATGAAATGAACACAACTAAGATACACGCTATCGTGAAAACACCCATAGTAACTACTTGGCAGCTGTTTTTATATATTTATATATTTTATTCTCAAATTCTGTAAAATATTAAAACTAGAATAGGAATTTGAAGTTCAAAAATCGTGATTACTGAATTACTGACATTCGATTCTAATATTTTCAACTCAAAGAAAAATCGATGATATTAACCAGACCTGTTTAATCCTAAAATTTATATCTTTACAATATATTCTGTTCCTTTTTTTTTTAAATTATATTAATCAATAAACCTAATCATATTTAAATGTACACTATCTTATTTTTATTCGCTATCCTCTCCCTATTATAATTAAGTTTTATATAAAAACACTAGTTTTCTATTCTCTTTTCCTAATGCAAAAATAGATATTTAATGAAATTAAAATTTAAACCAAAACATATTTCCTAACAGATTAGCCTTCTAAACGGTCTACACATTTTAATTAACGATAATTGTTCAGAAAAAAATACTATTAAGCAACGAGTCATTCTTTTTATTAATATATAGCATTAATATCAACTATTAATAATAAGCACCAAACCCCTTACAGAGAGATGCTATTTGCAAATGATATTTGAAATCTTAAACTCAGTTGGAGAAGGTTTTTTATACGCTTTCATCCTATTAAATCCATTTTTTAACTATTAAATTTTTATAAACAAATTGCGAAGTGTTTTTATTTAAATTTTGTATCTATCGAACTCTTTTAATTTTTTAAAACTAAGTTCAAAAGAAAACTCAATTCTTTTACAACAAAAAACTGTAAGGGCAAGATGAAAGGTCCAATAACATCCGAGATATAAATATATATAGTCAAGAACACCGCGTCAAAAGTAGCGTGTAATCAAACACACGTTTTTTTGCCAGAATTTGCTCATAAATTTAACGTGGTAGAATTATTTCACTTTTATATTTAGATTCAGCGATAAAAAATCTACGGGAACTTATAAATCTGATTCCTGTTAATGATTTAATGACGGCCAGTATAATTAGTATAATATTTTTTATGTAGAAAATTATGCTCTTCAATTGATTCAATTTTTGATACAGGTTATCTTCTGCTGGTCCAAATATTTTAAGCGATGTTGATCTAGTCGTTAATCTTGAAACTACGAAAAAAACTGCTACAGAAATTGAAATAAAAGTAACCGAGGCTAAACTTACTGCAGTGAAGATTGATCAAGCTAGAGAATGGTACCGACCAGCAGCGACCAGAGCTGGTCTTTTATACTTTATACTCAATGAGCTGAACAAAATAAACATGTTGTACCAGTTTTCGTTAAAAGCTTTCAGTGTTGTTTTCCGAAATGCTATTAAATTTGCACAGCCTTCGGGCAATCTAACGGAGCGAGTTGTAAATTTAACTGACAGCATTACGTACCTGGTCTTCATGTACACTAGTAGAGGATTATTTGAGACCGACAAGCTGACTTTTATTTGTCAAATGACTATCCAGGTTTGTAAACACTGTATTAAAAAAAATATTATTCTCTCGGACTTACTTTCTCGAAGTAACCCAGGTAATACGCTCCATGATAGTGACATGACTGCAGTGTAATGTAATCATGTCATGATTTTACATAATAATCATGTATTTCTGCCTTAGTTCGATAGATAACCTCAAAATCGAAAAGAAATCTTCAGCAATCGGTCTGATAAACACTACGACTTGGTTGAAAACTCACTTTCAAGACACACCACACATTTCTTTACGCATTTCGATAAAGATTTTTAATTTATAAAAATTCTTTTCCACAGTTTAATGTTACTATTAGGATATACGGAAATGGTAGAGATTATAGCAGCTATGTCACTTTTTCTCTTATTACAAGATTACAACATCATAGTCACCTACATTCTGTTATCCTTTTTACTGACAGGGAATTCACCTATGATAAGTTAAAGATATTCTGTCAGCTTTCTTTTACAACAAAAATATTGTATTTTCAGGGGATGCACTTGAAAAGTTTATATTATAAAATACGTGAGTTTTGTACATTGAATTGCTAGGTAGAGCAAAGAAAAGAAATTATTAATCTACACGTTTTACTACAAGACGCTTAAGAAGTCTCTGCTCGGCGGTATCTTATCGTCAACGCAGCGAGGGTCTTGATCAAGTGACTTATGTACCCTACTGAAAATCTTTACATGAGATCTTACGTGGGAACTTCTCTTGGTTCCCTAAATGATTCCACGAAGTATCCCATGTAAGAGCCTACGTGCACGCCTTTAAAGGACCCGTAAGACGCCATACGTCAAACCTGTAGGAATTTGGTTCAGGAAATGTTGAAGGAACCTACCCTTATCTTTTCCTATGTCAATATTTTTTTATGCATAAAAAATTAATTATTATAACTAATGTATTATTGTAACTTATTATAACTAATGTGCTATTATAACTAATGTATTGGGTAATGGTGATTACTGGGTAATAAAGAAAGTCCACAAAAATTAGTGCGCAGCTGCAGCTGTCATAGAAATCTACTGCACATCACTTGAATTTTTTTTAAAAATCACGTAGGTTTGCATTCTGCGGAAGAACCCGTACGTTACCTGAACCTGGAAATTTAAAATTACCTGGAACAAATTCCTATAGGTTTTATTTCCCGTATGGTGTCTTACGGGTTCCTTAAAGGCGTCCACGTAGGATCTTACATAGGATACTACGTAGAATCTTTAAACCCTCTGCTGGCCAAAGCGCCCAAAAGCGCCCGGAGACCCCCGTGTGGGGGCAATGCAATCGAGTTGAAATTTGAAGGAGTGGCGACTCGCTTGGACCAGCAGTGGGTTAAGGAATCCTTGAAATTTCCCACATGGTATCTTATATAGGGAATTTTAGTAGAGTTATAATTTCATCAAATTGGTGCGGAATAATTTTGGAGCCATAACATACCGTCCTCCTCGTTCCGGTTTAAATTTGGAACAAAAAATTATATTTATAGAGAATTGTTATACGCATCGCGAAAGAGGTTAAGCATTTTCTAAATACTATCGCTTTTCGACGACATTTTGCGAGCAGCTTTCTAGTTTGGTGCAAGAAGCACTTTCAAACTTACCAGGGCCAGTGAAAGCGGAAGGGCCTAAGTGTTTGCAGATGTGGACTCGCACTCGCCATGAAATACTTAATAAATGCCTTTTCCAAGCTCGTCTCTACCCTCGAAAAATTCGTAGTCCTCCCCCTTTCAGAAGATCCCCCGGGTATCTTCCATCTCCTTACTTTTTCGGAAGATTCAAAAGAAACTTCCACGTCCCTCGGTCCTTCTAGAAGATCCTCTGTGTATTTTCTATCTCCATACTTTTCCGAAAGATTCGAAAGAAGCTTCTAAGTTCCTGTACCCGGGTATCTTCTATCTTTATATTTTTACGGAAGATTTGAAATAGTCTTCCAAATCCTATCTTGCCTTCCAGAAGATCCTCTGGGTATCTTCTATCTCCCAGCTTGCCAGGAGGCTCCTTGCGAGCCTCACATCTTCCTTACACAAAAATTCAGAACATAGCGATGCGACCATATCCACACCAGAAGAAAACCGAAAAAAGTGAAGTCAAAAAGAATATTTATGACTATTTTTGTCATTATAAAACAGTCGTTTATTACATACACGCAAAGAAATTTTGGACCGTTGTTGTCTTCAAATGTATCACTGATGTGTTAAACAGAGAAGCGCCGCGCAAGCGCGTCCTTTGTTTGGGATGTCTGCTCTTTTATTTTGGGATCGCTGTGCTCCCAAACTTGTGTAACAGCAGCTGCTCCAACCTGCAAGAAAACACCGCTGTACCACCTTTTGAGCCGATCGCGCTGCTGCCTGAAAGTTGGCGCCGGCGACGCGCTTTTCAAAATTTCTTTAAAATACAGTTCATAATTAGTCTTTCGATGTAACGAGTTATATTTTACTCATACAAATCGCACAAGTCTTTTAACTGCCTTACGGCGTCGCCCGCCGTGACCAAAGTACTCTCTTTAATTAAGGATGAATAATACATACGGGAAGTATTAGATACCTTATGTAACGGACGTCTTTCACAGTTTCCACTGTCACTGCTTTTACTCGATTGTCTTTATCAGGAAAGCATTCCGTTATTCTCCCTAAAGGCCATTTAGAAGGCGTAATTTTCGGAGGTTTTAAAAGTACCATGTCTCCAATGTTGATACTAGATTTTACTTTTTTGACATTTAAATGTCTGTTGCAATTTTTAAAAGTACCCAACTTACTTACATTGCCAAAAATTTTCAGTCGTACCTTGGGTAAGTTTTCTTTTTAAGTCAAAACTTTTTTTAAGATTAACAGCTGAAGCTTCAGGAATAGCAATTAATGGACCTATTATTAAAAAATGTCCAAGAGATCGATAGGAAAAGTAACGGTTGGATGCTGCCAGAAGACCATCAGTTGTGTATTCGCTGACTAATATCAAATGCATACAAATAACAGCAAGGCATACACATAGCTCAAAATAACATTCTACGACTGACAACCACGCCCTTTGCCTTGTCTGAGTTTAAAGGGACTAGAATAAAATCTTAGCCTGTGTGTTAAAAACACATAGAAGGGGTAACTCTAGCTTCTGGAAAGTCATTAATCTGTTGAAACAAGATTTCAGGTCGATGACGAGGACAAACTACACAATTTTGATAAGATTCTTAAAGAGATACCTAACGAGATAACAAGACCTAGAATCTAAAAATGTTGTTTCAACCGATGCAGTGTTAGTTGTGACTCTTCATGAAGGACTCGAATATGAGCTTGATTTGCGATTAGTTCTGAAATACGGCCTTTGGGTAAAATTATAGGATATTTAGCACCACATGATATGGGAGCATTTTCCAATCGAACTGTTACGCTCAATCATTTTCTTGATAAACAATGTATCTACCTTGTTTATCAAGAAAATTATTGAGCGTCTCTAGCGAACCTTATTTATTTTAATTTTATTATGTTTAAGAAGAGCTTATTTTTATTTTGTAAATACATTCGTCTGAGCATCCTTTAACCAATAAAGTCTAGTTTGTTTAGTTTTAACTGATTTCAACAGTTTATTATCTTTCTTAGAAAGGAGTTTTTGACAAAGAATATAAATAGAACGACAACAACACACTTTTACACGCAACAAGTTATGCCAAGTAGAACTCTTTTGCGGTACACACGTGTGAAATTTAGTAATTTGTCGTTCCCTAAGATCTTCGCCGTATGGAGGACACAATATGGAGCAATATTCGCCGAGTGTACCCGCCAAAAATTTTTTTTTCGCCAATTTCAATGAAACTCTACTAAATCATAGTGTTAGTGGACCTCTTTGAAATCTATAAAGAGGGTGTGTCTAGAGTAGAAGGTTGTCAAGATACAGGGGCCACATTCTTTGATATTTTATATTTTCAATAATTCATAACTTCTACTAATGTTATCCAACTTAACTTTTATATTAGAGTTTTCAAAATCGCTTTATATAAAGTTTGCAATAAAAATAACCACTTTATATAAAAAAATTCATTTGATCTTGAATTTTCAATTTTAAAAGCATTTTTGAGTTTTTCTTCAAATGCGACCCATTTTATTTTCCTGAAAATAATTTTTAAAAAAACTTGAATCTTTCCCGTCAAAATAACCCTAGGCCTGAAGCGCACAGATTTCACGCGCCGATTAGCTGAAGCACTGCGCTAGGCGTACTGTAGTGTCCGTATTGTTCTAATAATTAATAAAAATATTTTGCCTATGTTCTTTGCTCTTGTTATACATTAGGGTGAGCCAAAAAAACTAACCTATCGAATTTATGGGCTAAAATGAACCTAAATACGGAGAAAAAAATATCCCCGGAAGACGAGATTTTTAAATCGATTTTAAAAGGTGTCGGTGTGAATTTAAAGTTTCCCATTTAAATAACACGTAAAAAAATCTTTTTCCATTAAAATTGTCATAACTTTGAAACGGTTTAC
>JBAGKK010046193.1:0-10283 GCA_037177015.1 Euceroptres primus
AGGAAACTGAAATCATTTTTAGTAGCAAGGAAGATCACGAAACCACTGCTAAAGATCTGAAAAGCAGATTCGATGCTACAGTGACAATCAAAGGGACTTTGCAATAACATGTATTTATACCTACTGAAGATGGGAGACTTCGATTGAAGAAATTTTCCTCAGCCACGGAATGCGACTACTTACTAAAAGAGAAGAAACGAAAATTAGGAAACAAAGTTAAAACAACTGTCACTAAAAAACGAAAGGCGGAAAGAAAGGCAGATAGAAGACCAGACATCAGAATAAAAAAATCTCCGAGCTTTAATTTTAATTTTAATCAAAATTCATCAGTGACCGTAATGCAGTCATATAAATAATGGCAGTCTCAACCCTGCAAAATGCAGAGAGCGATCAAGTATACTAGCATATATTATTACTTTTCTTAAAACCAATACAATGAAGGTGTATCACGTTGTGCTACGGGCGGGGCTTGAGCGCCACCGTCATGCGCGTACCGGAGTACTCAACGCTTATTTTCATAAAAGAAAAATTTGAACCCCACTTTCTAATCTACACAGCCTTATAGGAAAAAATCTAAGCTTCCTTTTAAAAAAAAACCTGTCTTATTCCGAAAAAAGTCAAATTTATTTTTGACCTTCATTTTTTAAGGTCAAATATTTATTTTTTGAAAAAATGTGTAGGACCAATCGGGTACACTTGAGAATTAACGCCCCCTATGCGACTTTCATGCTTTAGCAGGGAGCCGATATAGTTTTTTTTCATAAAAATACAAATATGTTCTTTAATCGAAAGAGACTAACTTTATAAGGGCAATGCGGAGTTTAAATTATTCTTCTGCTACAATGTTACCTTGTATGCTAAGAAAGATATAAACGCAATTATTTATGCAATTCAAAAAGAGTACGAAAAAATTGTTATATTTTTGTAACAGCTAGAGATCTCAGAATCGAATACTTGTTCCTGGTATATGAACAACTTAGAAAATAAAAGTCGCGCTTCTACCCCGCCCTCCTCCGGGCCCACATGTAGCAGTCGTAGCCCCCTTCTCTCTCTTTCCCAACCACCCACCCACTCTCTCCTCTGCACCGCTCTCTCCATATCTCACCCGCTCTCCCCCTCTCTCCACCAATCCCCTCACCCCTCCTCGCCATTCACTAGAGCACGTAGAGCGGATGCGACGTTGCCATATCTTCTATTCGCTGACGTCAGTAATACATTTACGGTATAAATTATTTTCTTTCTATTCTTATAGGCTCTGAATGATACTTTTCGAAGCAGATATGGATTTGGGAAAACATTCTATATATCTCAAAATTATTTCAGAATTTTTTCATTTTTCAATCTTTTTATATACCTACTACAAAAACTGCGTCTTCTCATGTTATTTTCAATCACTGATTTTTCGATTATGAAGCTCTGAAAGGTTCCAAAATTTCAACCAGATCTTCAGTACATTTTAATACAACTGTCATCCAAATATCAAACGATTCTCATTTGTAATTCTATTACCGAGGGTATTCCTTTAAGTTTCAACTTTGCAATAATTACAATTTTTAAGATACCAATGCGTTAACATAGCATAATTTGTTCAATTTGAGTGCCATTAACGTATAATCGATAAATCGAGATTCGCAAAGTACCAATTTGTACTTTCTAATAAATATAAAATTTGTTATTAAAAACTGTATTTTTATAAACATCAGTCTCATATTTTATAATGATTTTGAATATCTACGAAATGATTTTTGTCTGTAATCCAATTTAAAGAAAGCTGCAAGCATTTCAAACATACATGAAAGTATATTTGTCATTGTTATAGACAAATAGTGTCAACAAATACTTGGTTTTACAGTTTTTGAGATAAACTCTTAATTTTTTTTGTTTATACACACAAATATATGCATTGATTTTTGTTTTCTCATATTTTACTGTTACATGAATGCATTAAATACGATGAAACACAAAGATTGTTTTATTTCCACATGTAATTTTAAAGAATTAATTAACAATTCGTAAGCATTTGATAATCAATTCATTTAATTATTTTCATCATTCGGAAAATCAATTTCTTATTTATCGTTTTCGAACGCGATATATTTTGCTCACTTCAGGTCAATGATATTTTGTCTATTTCAAGCGTAATATGTAATCGGATTTTATTATGAAATTGCTCAGATAACGTTACTCCGCATCGAGCCAGTGGTATCCCCACCTTTTTTTATTCTCGTCTGAATGCTGACTGAAGCCCGCTCTTCCTTGACGAAGTGCGTAAATACGTGAGGTTCTTGCGCCGCCGCACATTCAAAATAGTTTTCTGGAATTCATTCGGTGTCACTCAGAAAAAACACGAATTAACATCTTTCCTATATCAAAACGATATTACAATTTGCCTTTTGAATGAAACTCTCATAATTAAACAGCCACTCAAAATCCAGGGCTAAAAAATCTAAAGCAACAATACTAATAGGGGAACAGCGATTCTCATTAAAGATAATATTGATCATAATGAATACCCTATTTCAGAACTTAAAACTCCCGAAGTAACCGCAATTCAAATCAAAATTCACGGCAAACCTTATGCCATAGTTTCAGCCTATCAAACTCCCTCCAAACCATTTGAAAATGAAGACTATACAAAGCTCCCCAAAATTGCTCCATCCATAATAATTGTTGGTGATCTTAATGATAAACATACCGCGTGGAATAGTAGATGCGTTAATAAAAAAGGCAAAGAACTGTTTGAATTAGTCCTTCAGAAAAGCTTGGATGTTGTAGTCCCAGATACACACACACACACACTTCCCACACAACACTAAATTCAAATCCAACCTGATTGACATCATGATAGTTAAAAACAATTTCTTCCACGTTAATACATACGCACTAGATGAACTAGACTCAGACCACAGACCTGTACTTTTGAGCATAGAACACGACTGCGACAAAATACCTGAGAAGTCACGCTACAATTGCAAGAAAGCCGATTGACCCAAATTCTTTAATTACCTAGAAGGTAGAACAAATACAAACAACACGCTAAATAACACGGACGAAATAGACGACACCATAAGCAAACTCACAGACGACATACAAACGGCAGTAGACGTAGCGGTCCCCAAGACTACACTCGAAAAACACGAAGTCCCTTTAACACTTGAAATACTAGACTTAATAGCAACCAAAAATAGACTCCTGAATAAACACCACAAAAATAAAAGTTGTGTCCTCAAGCAAATAATTAACCACCTCCGTAATACCATAGATGCTAAAACCTTTGAGTACAGATGCAATAATTGGGATAAAGTCGTTTCTAAACTTCAAATTAAAGATAACAGTATCTGGCGCATAACTAAATCTCTCACCAAACCCTACACCTTTATCCCTCCCCTGAAAAAGCCTGATCTCACATTTGCCATCAACGAAAGTGAAAAAGCAAACCTTCTTGCTTCCACATACGAAACGCAATTCTCACCCCACGTATCCCCCATGGGCCCAGCTCATATCCTTAAACTCGAGAGAGAAGTAGATGACTCCCTGGCAACTACTGACAAGAAAGAAATCAAGAGGACCAATCTCAAAGAAATTTTGAAATTCATTAGAGCCACCAAAAGCAATAAAGCACCAGGACCAGATTCAATATCAAATTCAGTTCTCAAAAAGCTACCCAACTCCTGTCTCATTACACTTGCCAATATTTTCAACGCCTGTCTCAAATTCGATTACTTCCCAAACAACTGGAAAACGGCCAACATCCTCGTCTTCCAGAAGAAAGGAAAGATCCCAAGCTCGCCAAATAGCTATAGACCTATAAACCTTTTGAATACAATGAGTAAAATTTTTAAACTTGCTGAGAATGTAAGTCATCATTATAACTGAAAAATGAACTCAGGAGCCGTTTTCCTCGATGTTGAAAAAGCTTTTGACAGTGTCTGGCGCAAAGGTTTACTCAAAAAATTAATAGATTACAAACAGGCAATTCAGAGTAAAGATAAACAGCACACTTTCAGAGGAGTTTTACATTCGAGCAGGTGCCCCCCAGGGCAGTATAATGGGCCCAGTCCTCTTCATCATTTACATCAATGACATGCCTACAATTCCCATAGTCTTTTTAGGAATATATGCCGACGACACGGTCCTTTATGTAAACTCTAGATGTAATAAACTTATTGTGAAACACCTCAACGCAACACTACAGGTCATCGAGGATCATGTATGTTGTGGCGGATCAAAATTAATACCACGAAATGTGAATTGGTTCTTTTCACTGTGAAAAAACTGCCAATTCCGGAGCCACTACAGATGTTCGGGCAACCAATCAATTGGAAAAACTCAGTTAAATATCTTGGTCAAAACTTACAGAAAAACGGTAAATTCAATCTGCATGTCAAAGATGTAAGGGGTAAAGCCATTGAGATCACCTCTCGTCTTCATCCGATCATAAATCGAAACTCGAGTATCAAACCAGAATACGGAATTCTTATTTACAAAATGTTCATCAGACCCATACTCACATATGCATGTCCAATATGGGGTGGAACGTCCAACGCTAATATCAAACAAATCCAAGTAGTCCAAAACAAGTTTCTTCGACATATCACAAGGACCCCGAAATACATCAAGAACGCCCTACTTCACAAAGAATTTAACCTACCAACCATCTCAGAGTATATCCACGACACTGCCAAAAGATTTTATGAAAGATCATCCAAATCCAAGCATGCACATATCTCATCCCCGGAGACGACGAATTCAGTCCATTGCGAAAACACGCAAAACCCAAAGACTTCCTCATGAAATAAGTCACACTTCTGTTCTCTAGGTGCACTCTCCATTCATACTCATCTGCACTGCTCATAGTCCCATTCCCCCCACCTCTCCTCTCATCGACCATAATCTTTAGTAACTAAGTAGCTTTAAGTATCTCAGATCTCGTGGATTTTTGCCCGCTTGCGGGCTTTTTTGCCGCACACTAATCGTTATTTCTATGTTCTAGCCGCCAAGTTTATACATATGCGATCGTGTAAAAATGCCCAGATGGGTAACGAGCATCAACACCTACCTTCTCGATCCTTCCAGCTTCCATGCATGCAGGGGAGACCGATTTTCCTGCTCGCGACAGCCGTCGCGGCTGAGCCGCTTCGCAGCTCATCTGCGACGACGGCCAAGGGCGTGGCTGGGCCTCACTGGAGGGGGCGATGGCAGGCCCCCCCTTCTTTTGCGCGGCGCATTACCTATCCGGACTCAGAGAAGCAGCTTCGGAAAACTCCGACTTTTGGACTTTTATTCCGGTTTGTCTCACCTTGACAGTAGAATGAATCCGTTAACGAATATGAAAAAGGAAGGCTACGCGCCGATTTCTAAACGAAATTACTCATATTATTTACAAAAGCAAACGGCCCTTTTTAGGGCCAACAAATATTTCTTACGTAGAAACGATTTTTTGATATTCAAACTGTACAGCTATAAAATTCTTCAGAAACGTAAGAAAGCTGATTTTTGAATTCATGTGTAAAATTTTTTAAAAAAATTCTATGACGTACATTAACAGAATTCTTTTAAATTGGTCTTAAATTATTCAATTGTAATTAGCTATTCTTAAATAACTTTGTCAAACTATTTCAGTGTTCATAAAGTCAAATGAAAATATTTTTTTAATTCATTGCACAAAATTTCAACTAAGAATAAAGTAACAGACAAGCAATGCTTTAAAAATACTTTAAGTATACTTAAGAAATAGAGAAATTCTTTTTTCCTCCAGTTTATGGAGCAAAAATTTCTCGTTTTATTAGCAAGAATTTCTCGGACAATTTCAAATTTTTATTTTTTTCCTCGTGTGATCTGACTGAAGTATATTTAATACTATAATTTGGCACAGATCATTTTTTTTAAATTAAATAATTTCACAGTAAAAAGCAGTAAAAAATTCATGAACGACAGGAACGAATAAAAAGTGTGTTTTTTGAGAGGATGGTTCAGAATTTTTAATTTAAAAAAAACATTAGAAAATTCGCAAATGATATGATTTCATTTCATTCGCATTTTTCAATATGAGAATGACATTTTCCGCTAATCACACACTTCAGTGACCTAGGTGTGGAAGGGAAAGCATGTGATTGGTGCGACCCCTCAAGGCCAAGTACATAAATAGCGGAAGTAGGGAGTTTAAAGGGACATTATGATCTTTGCTGCAACAGAGAGAAGACGTACAGCTGGCAATATGGTGAAAGTTTTTCAACTTCCTGCATATCCTGTACCAGAAGAGAAGCTTTCAAAATTGCCTAAAGACGTGCCGGTACACGTAAACTTCATGTCCAAAGGTGTATTGTGTCATTACATATTTTCGGAACAAGAATCTTCCGGTCCAGAAATATGTCTTTGTGGGTTATTCGAACCGGCAAATTTTATTTTTCTGGTCCACATTGAGAAACCGGAATAATCTCGATGAGTGAGTGGGCTGAAAATTAAAAACGGCCCTTTTCAGGGCCAACAAATATTTTTACGTAGAACTGTTCTTTTGTGCATAACATGTTTGAAAAATGCAAATTTTGAAGAGAAACTTAAAAGTACTTTAGAAAAAAATAGTTTTTGTCATAATTGTTCATTAAAAATAGTTATTTGGATTTTGTTGTTTTAGAAAAAGTTTGTAATTTTCTGTCAATGGTATATTGGTAAACAGCTCATGTTGTTTCGTAAAAGATTATTGACTTTTCTCTTTGGCACATTTTTATTCAAGTTATTTTATTTAGAAACAAATAAAATAATTATTTTTCCATCATTTAATGTTATATTTATATACGTGCTGAAAAAAGTAGCATTGAATCTTGAAAAATATATTAGCGCGGCGCATTACCCGACCGGATTCCAGAGAAGCAGCTTCGCAAGACTCTGATTTTTGGAGTTTTATTGCAATCTATCTCACCTTGACGGTACAATGAATCCGCTAACGAATGCGAAAAAGGAATGGCGCTAGCTGATTCAAAAATGAAATTGCTCGTATTATTTACAAAACCAACCGGCCCTTTTTAGAGCCAATAAAAGTTTCTTACGTAGAAACGATTCTCGTTATACAAACTGTTTAGCTATAGATAGCTATAAAATTCTTAAGAAACGTAAGGAAGCCGATTTTTAAAATCATACATATGTAGTCTAAGTCCACAACCCCAATTTACCCGGGCTTGAAAAGTACGTATTTCAACTGAAAACCATAATTTTCTGAAGTCCAGAAATTCAGTCGAAGCAGACGAAAAAATTTGCGAGAGGCAGCGATTCCTGAAGATCCGACAAGCCACACTAGAAAAATATTTTTCACACACAACATCGACACTGTTGAAGCTTTAGAAACTTCATGTAGCATTTTTAGGACTCTGTACTATATTATAAGGACAATAACTTGATGATTTATTTCGGCAAACGGCGTCTAGTTCAAAACTCGTGTAGGAAAATGACAGCAGGACATCTTGTTTTCACCCAGCACATCTCATCGGCCAGTCGGTCGTACTGCTTATAGTACTTAGCAGCTTACCATTGAACGTAGGTGATTATCAATTGACCATTACAGGAAAGCTAAGTGGATAATTATTTTCTGTTAGTTTTTCACTTAGAAAGTAAGAATTGGTATGAAAATATGAAAGTAAGCCAATTTTTACACAAAAAAACGTTGAAATGACAGTTGTAAGTATAATCATTTTAAGACAATTAAATCCTAAATCTTAATAGCGAAAATATCGATTCTTTTGGGAAAGATTCCTGCCAGGAAGAGCAGGAGTGTAAAATATGATGGTAAGTGCACAATAGGAGTTACCAATTGTCGTTGGCATTCACGTACCGCTACTGGCAGTAAAATGGTCAACTTCTCACTACTGTTTTTCTGGCAATAAAATGAGCGCGCAATTCTTCGATGCTACGTCGATTTCTAAGCTCCTATTGTGGATTGTGTTCTCACCATGACGGTCCGGCGCGGCGTCAGGAGTAGAAGAGACGAGGCCGGCACACTGCGAACGATCTGATGCGCTGGTCGTCTATTGGTGCGTGCTGTTTTCGCCAGATTGGGTAAACACGTTCGTCTGCCGGCTGCGGAGCACAGTCTTTGAGCAACCACCGCAGTCGACGGAGCCGCTCAATTTTTCAGAAAATGGATAACACTGGTAGAACTTATTATCCAAGGTGTAGCTACCCGAAGACGAAACTGCGAATCCGTCCAGCACCTCCAGAGCTGGTGCAAGCTTGTAAAAGAAAATGGGAAGAGAAGAACCAAACCAAAGTTAATAATTCGGAATCATCCCATCAGATCATCAAGCAGCCTGATGTTGCACCATCTAAACTTGTTGATGCATCATCAAAACCCTTGAATCTGAACAAGCTGAACGTTCTGATCAAGAAGTTGGAGGAGAAAAAGGCCTTGTCTCTCCAGGCAAGGAGAAAAACGGTCACTCTTCAGAATGATAAATTCAGCAAAGGTGGCAAAGTTGATGCAAAACCGCAGCAGGCAAAATCTTCGTCTAGATTTATCTCGACTTTGTCATGAAAAAAAAGGTAAAGGCTGCTTCTAGAATGAGGAGAGACTAGTTCCTCATTCAAAAACAAATGGCCCTTTTCAGGGCCAACAAATATTTCTTAAGGAGGAATGGTCTTCTGTTTCTTCAAGCATGTATAATTGTAATATATTAATACTGCAATTTATTTTATTTAGGAAAGAATTGCATATACCCAGTAACATTTAATTTTTAAAGTATCTTTTACCGTTTAATAGTCGATTAAAACCTTTAGAATTATTATTCTTAAACATTCATTGTGAGGTGTCTGGTTTTGAAAAATGAGAATAAAATGAAATCATAAAATTTATGATTTTTCTAACGTTTCTTTTCTCAATTAAAAATTCTAGGCCATTCTCTCAGAAAACACACTTTTTATACCTTTCTGTCGTTCACAAACATTTTACTGCTGCAACATGAATGTAGTTGCGTTTCTTACGAAACTCTCTAGGAACAAATAATAGTATATTTTGTGTACCTAGTAGCGAAACAGTCTCTTTATCCGAGCGTACCCTCGTGAAAAGAAAAACCAACTTTAGAGTACAGTGTTGGCAGGTAAAGGCCTGTCTTAAATTGGTCTTGAACTCATCTTTTCTGGTCCCCAGAAGACCACAGTCCTTTTGTACCCGCCGGCAATTTAAACCCCCAATATCCCATCATTATTAGGGTCATCACTTTCTTGTAAGTTTCCACAGAAAGAAATGAAGAAATTGTGGGAGGGACAGAGTTGAAGCCTCTAGATCTGACCTTCAAGTATAGCTATTCTGTTTATACAGACAGCTATCCTTACTTCAGAGAGAGAGAGAGAGAGAGATTAGTATCTATTTCAATGCCCTAAAAGTGATGCAGGTATAGGCCGAAGGGAAAAGACCAGAAAAAGACCAAACGTAGTTTGAAACTGGTCTTTAAATGGTATTAAGTTGGTCTTTCTTTTCACAAGGGTGAGTTTGCAATAACGAGTAGAAGCAGAGTATTGCAAACACGCGAGGATAAAAAGTCTGTTTCGCTCCTAGGTACACACGATATTTTATGTAACAAAAGCATGTTTTGTAAGTCTTTTCATGAAAGTGAAACTTGCGTTTGAGGTTAGGTTGACGCGTCGATTAATACAGAGCTACCGAGTATAATAATGAGCAGGAGGAAAAGCGAATGCGCATGCGTTTAGTAAAATATTGAGCACTTTAGCCTCCTAGGAGTTAAAGTAGCTCAGTATTGTACTATCCCCACAACCGTCACATAAACGGCTATTTTCAGTATGGAAAACAGGCAAGAAAAGACGTCAAAACATTCTTACGTTACATAAAGAACTTTATGCATAACTCTTCATAGAATAAAGCCACTTTTTTAATTTTGTGACACCGTCAGCACTGAAGGTGCATGTTACACATAACTATCTTGGCGAATCGGCAGCCACGCGCAACAACCATGCTACAGCGTGGCTGTTTCTTGGGTGCGATCTCGATTCCCCCAAATTTTAATTCTCCGAAAGTTTATTTTCCCCAAAAAGTGAAACAAACAAGTATAAGTTTAGAAGATAGATGTGCCCGTTTTTAAAAGTCAATGAAGTCGATAATAATGATATTAAAAAACGAATAGATGACGCTCCAAACCACTTCTTGAAATTAAAGCTAATTATATTAAGGGAATTGGATAAACTTCTTTGAAAATGTCCGACTGGCTCTGAAATTTTTCTAAGTCCAAACCCCCAATTTTCCCGGCACTGGAAAATACGTATATTTAATTTTAATTTTT
>JBAGKK010046204.1:0-10283 GCA_037177015.1 Euceroptres primus
GATTCGGATTCAGCGTCTCAAAATACATAAGAATACATGTGTCTCGTCAAAAGTACCAGACTTTTTTTTGTGTGGCTGTGTTATTATTATTAAACAAGATATTAGTTATAAGATCCTGATTCCTGGACTAAGGTAAGTATTTGATTTAGAAGATATCTAGTTAAGAATGAAAATTGAAAATAACTTTGTTAAATTAATATCTATTCATTATGAAAACAATTTCTAATTTTGGATAATTAACTTATTTGAAAATTCCTAATCTGCTAAATTAAAGAGAATATTGTTTCTCACAATCGTTCTTGAGATATCAGAAATTTATCGATGGGTCCTTGTCAAGAACAGTATATCTACTTGTCAAGTAATTCAAATGTTTGTACAATTATCGGATGTGTGACTTTAGTGCTTAGAAGTGATAAGGAAGAATGATTTTTTTTACAAGGTCATCTTGCTTTAAAAACTAAAGTAAAACGAAAAATTATTGATGATGAAACATAAAAAGTGGAACTTCCCATCACAAATTACTCAAAAAACATAGTGTTACAAAAATAATTTTCTTATTTTTTTTAATAGCATTCATATTTCTAATAACTTGTTAAATTATTTATTAATTATTGCAAATAATTGGACTATTTTAGCTGTTGTAATTTCGGAATATTGTAACTTTTTTAAATTAAATTTTAACTGAGGTTTTTTGTCCATAAACATTGCAAATTTTTGAGTCGTAACTTTGAACTGTTGTAAGTTGTAAATTTTGACCATTGAAAGTTTAATAGATTAATTTGATATTTTATAGTTTTGGGGTATTGCAACTTTGAAATTTATAAATTTTAGGCGCTGTAACTTTGAGATTTTGTAACTGAAACATTTTAAATTTTGTGCTGTTTACTTTTATTGCATTATAACTTCAAGTCTTTGAAATTTTAAACTAAAGTAAGTTGTAACTTTTTGAACTTTTTAAAATTATTACTTTTAATCATTGACATTTTTTAATGTTTAGTAGTAATTTTTTAATTTTAAAACGATTGGATGTTGTAACTTCGACCAATTGTAAGTTATAACTTAGGAATTGTTTTGAACCTTCGTAAATTGTAGCTTTGAGTCATCGAAATTTTTACCAATGTAACATTGAGCCATAAAATTGTTGTCCATTGTAACTGAGCTGCTGCAATTTTTGAATTTCGAAATTTTTGGATATTGTACCTTGAATATATTTTAACGTTGATTTTCGAATAATTGTAAGTCAAAACTTTGTTAATTTGAACCTTCGTAAATTGTAACTTTGAGCCATTGGAATTTCTGTTCATTGTAACTTTGAGCCATTTAAATTTTTGTCCACTGAAATTTTGAGCCATTGCAACATTGAGTCATTAAAATTGTTGTCCATAATTTTGAGCTGCTGTAGGGGAGAGTCTCCGGTTGCGGGTACCCCTGCATAACGTTTGACAGAATGCAAATATGGCGGATCTGATTGCTGTCGTACTTGTATTTTGACAGTACGCAGTTTTCGAGCTAATATCGCAGTGAATAGACGAGCTTGTTCATTAGCTGCAACCACATTGAAAAAAAGTCCGTAAAAATCAACGCAATTGTAATTTTCCAATGTTTTAAAAGTGCGATAAATCAAAGTGAATAATCTCAAACAGGTGAGTGTTATCGATATTTCTACAGTATTTTCGTTGTGATTTGGGATGCCACATCGATTTATATCAAAATCATGACGCATCACATTTTTTTTATCCACCGAGAATGGTCGTAATTTCCGGTTGTGGGCACACTATTTTTTTCATTTAAAGCGTCTGTTTGACTGGAAAACTGTCAGATATCATCATTTGAAGCTCCTGCCATCGAAGTTGATCGCTGCAAATTCCATCAAGTGCAACACGTGTGATCGGCCCGTGCATTTCAAGTGCGCTAACATGCATTTTTGTTATTTTTTCCCCTGAAGGCCTATAAAATTAATAAACCTTCCATTTTCAGCGAATTTCCGAAGGGTGCCCACAATCGGTTACGATTTTTTTTGCCAAAAAAGATGACTTGACAAAATTGGTCGTAAAATTTTTCTAGTTGACGGAATCAAAGTAGTTACTTTAGCGAACAGTTAGCTAAGGCTTCTAGCTTTGCATTGATATCCATATCTCCGCATAATATGTACTCAGAGGAAAATTATGGGTCAAAAATAAAACTGTGCCCACAACCGGAGACTTTCGCCTAATTTTTTAATTTTGAAATTTTCAGATGTAACTTTAAGATTTTTAAGTATTGAATAATTATAACTTCAAAATTTGTTCATTTGAACCTTCGTAAATTGAAACTTCGAGCTGCTGTAATTTTTAAATTTTGTAATTTTCGGATGTTGTAACTTTTACCAATTGTAAGTTATAACTTTGGACTTGTTAATTTTAACCTTCAAAAATTATAACTTTGAGCCTTTGAAATTTTCTTCCACTCTAATTTTGAGCTGCTATAATTTGTGTATGTTGTAATTTTCGGAGGATCGAACATTGACCAATTGTAAGTTATAACTTTCAACTTGTAAATTTGAATCTTCGTAAATTGCAGCTTTGAGCCATTGAAATTTTTGTTCACTGTAACATTGAGCTATTGAAATTTTTGTCCATTGTAACTTTGAGCTTCTGTAATTTTTGAATTCTGAAATTTTCAGATGTAACTTCAAGATTTTTTAGTGTTAAATAATTGTAACTTCAAACTTTGTTCATTTGAATCTTCGTAAATTGTAACTTTGAGACATTGGAATTTTTGTTCGTTACAACTTTGAGACATTGGAATTTTTGTCCACTCTAATTTTGAGCCATTGAAATTTTTGTCCATTGCAACATTGAGCCATTGGAATTGTTCTCCATTGTAACTGAGCTGCTGTGATTTTTTAATTTTGAAATTTTCAGATGTTTTAATTTCAAGATTTTTTGGTTTTGAATAATTGTAACTTCAAACTTTGTTCATTTGAACCTTCGTAAATTGTAACTTTGAGCCACTGAAATTTTTATGCATTGTAACTTTAAGCTGTTGTAATTTTTGAATTTTGTGATTTTCGGAGGATCTAACTTTGACCAATTGTAAGTTATAACTTTGCACTTGCTGTAAATTTGAACCTTCGTAAATTGTAGCTTTAAGCCATCGAAATTTTTTTCCATTGTAACATTGAGCTATTGAAATTTTTGTCCATTGTAACTTTGAGCCATTAAAATTTTTATTCATCGTTGTTGTTGTTATTTTTGAATTTTGGGGTGTTACAACTTCAAGATTTTGTAATATTGAATATTTGTAACTTCAAACTTTATTTATTTAAACCTTCTTAAATTATGGCTTTGAGACATTGAAATTTTTGTTCATTGTAACTTTGAGCCATTGCAACTTTTGTCCATTGCAACTTTGAGCTGCTGTAATTTTTTAATTTTGAAGGTTTCGGATTTTGTAACTTTGACGAATTGTAAGTTATAACTTTGGACTTGTAAATTTGAACCTTCATAAATGTAGCTTTGAGACATCGAAATGTTTGTCCATTGTAACTTTGAGTCATTGAAATTTTTGTCCATTTCAACATTGAGCTGCTGTAACATTTAAATTTCGTAATTACAAATTTTATAACTTCCAGACTTTGTAAAGTTAAATAATTGTAACTTCCAATTTTATTCTTGTTCTGCATTTCGTAAATTGTAGCTTTGAGCCATCGAAATTTTTCTCCATTATAATTTGAGCTGTTGTAACTTTTCAATTTTGAAATAGTCGAATGTTGTAACTTTAAAATATTCTAACATAGAATCGTGGTGAATTTAATATTCAAAAATATAGAAAATAAAAGTGTCGAGTCCATATGTCTTAAAGTCATAATAGTCATATAGCAGCAACAAGGAGGCGTATTTTAGGATAGAAAACTCGCTTTTTACGACACGGTACGTAACCTACACTTTCATTATTTCTTTCTTCTCGCGCAGAGTGCTCAGTTTACGTTTACGTTTTCATATTAACTGTGCAAATGCGTTCCGGCAATTATCCACACCACCGCTTTTGTTTCTCATGGAATTAGTTATTACAGATAATTTCTGTAATGGGGCTGTAATTTCTTGGCAATAGTCATAACATGCTCGAGAGAGGTGTGTTTGTCAATCAGTCACGGATTAAGAAGAAAAGTCCAGAGTATATCAGTCCCAATAAGTCCCAAGTAAAATGATCAGAAACCCAATTTAAAAATATCCAAAATCACAACACATTCACACTGATATTGTATCTCAACATTTCAATTCCTGGAAATCTGATTTGTAATTTCAGGATATGCATAATTTGAATTTAAATGCAATAATTATGAGTCATTGGGATACAGTTTCATTTTGCATTGTTTTACAAGCTATGAAGACCCTTTGTTTTCAATAATTTGTACCTACTTTCCAGATAATTAATCTTTATGACTTAAAATCACAATAGGATACATTCATATGTTAATTATAGAAAAAAATAACAAGAATGTAAATAAAAAGAATCGAGAGCACCAGGGTGGAATTGATTACAACGTAAAATACAATCGTTTTAATGAATGCATTGCGGTCAGTAAACAACGAATCCGAAGGAAAGTACAAATAATACCAGCACCTCGATGTTTATCCGTAACAAATCGCTTATCTCGCAAACGCATACGCGACTGGTTACCGATATGTGAGGAAGGTCAGGTATTTTAACGCGATCAGTAGCCGTGGCGAATGACGCAATTTGGCCTTAAGAACCACAGCTATCTCCCCAAAAGATAGCAAAATTCTGACGCATTTTATGTTCATCCTCGTATCACGGACGGTCTTCTCAGATTAATATTAAATTGAGGCGTGATTCGGGAAATTAACATCCTTTGATGCAATACCGAGCAAATTGAAAAGAATTTAAATTTTTAAGTTGTAAATTTATGTGAAAAGAAAGATCTGCTCTTTATTGTATTAAAATGCATAATTATCACTCTTAGAAAAAAACTTTTTTCATTCAAATAAAAATTCTTAAATCAAAAGTATAATTGCATTGCTATGGGTTAAAAAAAAGCAAACATTTGTTTCATTCAAACAAATATTATTTGAATAAAAAAAAATTTTGTTTGAATCAAAATTTTTTCTGATAAAAACATGTTTGTCAATATGAACAAATTTTCAAATCGAATCAAGAAAAAGAGGTTAACAAACGATTTTTGTTTCTTGAAAATAAGTTTTCTCTGAGTGGAATGTTACAACAACGCACCTAAGTTATAGAATCTGTAATACAATGAAATTTATTTGTACAAATACAATTGAAATTAAAACGATTTCAATTACAAATTTCGGAAAATATAACGCTCAGAGAAAAGTTTTATTTGATTCAAGCACACTGTTTATTGGAAAGACGCACATTTCCAACAAATTTTGGTTGATTTAAATAAGTACTTACTTGATTTAAATTAATGTTTGATTAAATCTAATAAATTTTTTGGTCGATCAAAAATTTATTAGATTAAACCAAACGTTTATTCAAATCAAATAAATATTTATTTGAATCAATCAAAATTTGTTTTAAATAACCAAATATTTGTGTCTATTTAAAGAAACGGTGTGTTTGATTCAAATATTTTTTTTTTGTGTATTAGTGTATTAGAGTGTATTAGAGTGTATTACAACTTATTGAAATTATAATTCTCCAAAGATACTCCAAAGTGCTCCGTATTTAAAGTTGGTCAAACACTCAGAAAAAAATTTGTTTGATTCAACCAAAATTTGATTGACTCAAACAAAGTTTTAGCTGACTCAGTCAAAAAATTGATTAGATTAAACCAAACGTTTATTCAAACCAAATAAATATTTATTTAAATTAACCAAAATTTATTTGAAATAACCGCAAATATTGTCTATTATCCAAAGAAACAGTGTGATTGATTCAAATAAATTTTTTTCTGATTGAAGTTTCAAATACATCAGTCTAGAAAAATCTAGATCTAGAACAATCTACATCAATCTAGAAAAATTACAACGTACCGAATTTGCAAGATATATTACAACGACGCTCCAAAATTAGAAATTACAACTTACACAATTGACAATAACCATAATTTCAATTCTTCAAATTAAAATGACTTGAATTACAATTTACAGAAATTACAATGCTCTAAAGTTTTAATTCTTTAAAATTAATTACTACAACGTAGTAATGCACCGTAGTTAAAAAACACATGATTATTACATCATTTCGAGATTACAATGACTTAAAATTACAATGGCTCCAATTGTAACTTACAGAAATTACAATGTTTTAAAATTCCAATATAGCTCAAAGTTTCATGGACATGAATTTACAACATAGAAAACAAAACACCATAGTTACAAACTTACAACGCTTTAATGTCATAAAATATTTAAAAATTATAATGCCTAAAAAAATTACAACTCACAAAAAGCTAAAACACTAATATTAGTTTTAATGCCTTAAAATTACAATGGTTTTAATTGTAACTTAAAAAAATTGCAATGCTCCAAAGCTAGAATGTTCTAAAATTACAGTGGCTTAAAAATTTATAACTCACAAAAGGTAAAGCACTAATATTAGTTTGAATGCCTCAAGATTACAATGACTCTAATGATAACTTACAAAAATTACAATGCTCTAAAATTACAATATACCATAAGTATGACGCTTTCATGTTGTAAATTATTTGGAAATTATAATAGCTAAGAAAATTACAACTCACAAAAAAGTTAAAAGACTAATATTAGTTTTAGTGGCTCAAAATTACTATGGATCTAGTTATAATTTACATAAATTAAATTTTTCAAATCCTACAAACTTATATCGTCCCAAAATTGTAACATTATTAGTTTAAACCGTTTTCTTCAAAACTTCGAAATGCTGCAATTTTGGAAGATTTTAAATATTGTAACATTTTTTTGGTTTTGTAGTTTTTTGATTGTCGTCACGTTAACATTTTCGTAACTTGGAATAATTTTTGAGCTTGGCTTGTAGTCATTAAAACTTTGGACCATTGTAAATTGTAACTTTTAGTCATTTTTAAATTTGTAGCACTGAAGGTTGTAAATTGTAAATTGTAAATTGTGACTTTTTCGTATCTTAAATTGTAATCATTATAAAGTTAAGAAATTTTACCTTGTAAAATTTAACTACTGTAACTTGAAGTTGTTGTAACTTATAATTTCGAACTATCAAAATTGATTTGCAATGCGTCCAAGTTATGAAAGATTGGAGTTAAAATGTAAGAAACTTTTGATAGTTAAGAATTAAAAGTTATAACGAATTTAAGTTACAGCAGCTAAAAGTTACCACGGTAAAATTTACAAATTGCATACATCATACATCAATGTTACAATGTCGTAAAGTTACAACTTCGAAATATTGTAAATTTTGAATTTTTGTAACTTCTGTAACATTGTAACTAACAGCTGTCATAACTCTGAGTCAATCTAAGATTCTAAGCTGTAATTTTGAGTCATCAAAATTTTCTTATGGTGTAAGTTTGATCTCTTGTCATTTCGAGGGATACTGTAACTTTGAAGCATTGTAAATTTTGGACTATTCTCTGCTCTAACTTCTAACTTCTGTGTCATTACCATTTTGAATTCGTTGTAATTCTGAATCCTTGTAAATTGTAATTTTGTATTTTTATTCAAAGAAACGGTGTGTTTGATTCAAATGATTTTTTTTCTGAGTGTAACTGTCACAATTTCAATTATTAAAATATTCAGATGAAAATTTACAACTTAATTGTAAACAAACTTTTTTTTCTGATCCTAGAAACAACTAGTAACGAAAATGTTTCATAATTGCCCATTTTACGACGAGCGTCTTACATGTGTACGGTCGACGTGCGTGGAGACGTGGGCGAGACAAAAGTTGACGGTAAGTGCAATTATCAAGTTGGCTCGCGAATACATACGTATCGTGACTTGATTCATGAAGATTAGTGACTCCTGACTTCTCACACAGCCACGCTTGAGCGATAATGCGCAGTAGCTATTAATAACGAAGCCGTTGCCCAGTGTATTCACAAGGAAAATGCTGCTGGCTTCTGGTTTCCACGAGGCATAATATGTGGCATCTCGCCATTGGAAAAGAGAAAATGTGTCTAAAAACCCTTTGTCTTGTTTCGATATATTCTAAACAATCTAAAGTGGCATGCGAACTTGGTGGAAAGACCAAAGAGTCACGGGGGAAACAATGAGAAAAATGGGAAATGAAATTCCTCAGAAATTCCACTCGTTTCCAAAATCCTAGTTTTCAGATTATTTCAAAAATTCTCCGAATTATTTTAAAAATATTCAATATTTAAAAGCTATCTTTAAATTGCTGTTTCGCATCTTTTAAAATATGTGCAGTCTGAATTTTTTTCAATTTTTTTCAATTTTATAAAGAGTTGCAGCAAAAATTTCTATTCCTCAAATTAAAAATTATAACAACTTCAAGTTACAAGTACCCGAAATTACAACGACTCACATTTAAAATAATTGTAGCAAAAATTTAAAGGTTAAAGTATATCCTAAAATTATAGAAGATCAAAGTTCTGTTGTTCAAAAATTAAAATACTTCAAAATCCTGCAAATAAAACTAAATTTGTCACAATTGGGATGATGCAAGTTTGCAAGTTGTAAGATTGAAGCACATTATAATTTATGAAAAGTGTTAATTGGAGACATAGTAATTTTATGGCACTGAAACAAATACAAATGTTGTAGCTCTCTTGAATTGAAATTTTTATGGTCATTGTAATATTAAAACTTTATATAACATTAAAAATTAAAACATATTGTAACTATGGTATATTATAGATTGTCTGCAATAGAAATATACTAGATATGTTTTTAAAACAATTGTTCTAAAATATCTTCTTTAATATTCTAGCAGCAAAAATGATATTGAATGCAATTTTTTAGAAGAATAACTTTTTATTCAAACAGCTTCACGTTTTTCAAAATGCATTATCATGCTAAACTAAAAGAAAATTACCGCAATGTTTTGGGTAAAATTTAACCTGTGAAGTTAATTTTTATTGCAGATAATTTTCACCCTGAAAGTGGAATAAAAATTTTTTTTTTCTTTGAGAAAATTTGGGATTTAAAAAGTTTTTGAAACATTTCAGTTTGTCATGATTCTTAGAAAAGAAATTAAATTAAACAGGATTGCTACAAAATCTGGAAAACCTTGAAAACCTAAAAACGGTATAAACATTGAAAAAAGGCCTCGATAAATCTGGAAAAGGCATGAAATTTTGTAAAAGGTTTTGAAGCCTTGAAAGCAGCATATAGAAGTAGACAATTGGAAAGTTGCTGAATAGTTAAACATTAATTTACTTAAAAAATACTTGACGCTTAAAAATAAATAAATTGTATAAACTTTTTTCAACATTTTTTAGTATTTCAAGTGTGGCTCATTGTAACATTTTTGTACATTGTTACTTTGCAAGTTGTTACCCAATTTTAGATTTTGGAACCCAATTATGGTAACTTTGAATTGTCGTAACTTTAAAATTGTAGTGTTTTTATCTTGGATAATTATGCAGTTTAGTGACTTACATATTACATTATTATTATATTTATATTGTAATTTTCACTTTGAAATTATGTTGCAATTTTTTCTTAGAAAATCTAACAATCCTTCTTTTTACTTAGAAAGCTTTACATAATTTTTATTACGTTTTGTAATTGTTACCTTGAAATGTTTCAGTGTAATTTTTATTTAAATGTTTTACGTTGTAACTTGAACTCTTTAAGTTTAAGGCTTGAAAACAGCATTTATTGCGAAGGTGTTAGAACGTTAAACCCATAAAAATTTAAATTTATGATATTACCATACATATATTAAAACCAATATATGTATCTAGCTCAACAATAACACATCTAATTTCCCTGCAATTATAAATTATACCACCCATCCGAGTCCATCATCAATTTTTCGATTGTTTCCCTTGGGAAATTTTTTTACAACTCGGTCAATCTGCGCATAAAGATAAGAGAACGATCGTTGGCGAAATGCTCGTTTCTCGCAATCGAAAAATACGTATTTGTGATAGCCTAACTGCATATACATATACATATATACATATGCATGTACATATTCATATACATATATACATACATACATATAGATATACGTACACATAAATTTATACATAAATAAATATACATTTACATTTACATATACATTTATTTATACATACACATATAAAATGTACATATAACCGATATTCTTGAAACGAATCCGGTTTATGCATAATTTCTAATTCCCAAGTTTGCACATTTCGCACAAGGCGTGCT